>JARYGA010028944.1:0-41946 GCA_030545235.1 Helianthus tuberosus | reverse complement strand
AAATAGCATGCTTAGAGTGGGAATCAGAGAATACCCTTTTGAGGGTTTGTTTCCCACTTAAATACCAACTTATAAGTGGTTTCAATTTGAGAAATTACAGAGCCAATTTCGTTTAATCGAAAAGTCAAACTATATGAACAATGGTTTGACTTTTAACTAATAATCTATGCTAGAACGGATTAGAGGATGATATGAATGCTTACAAAGGTCCTAATGAAGCCTAGAAAGCACTTGGAGGCTGCCTTGACGACCAGAAAGCTCCTGAGCAGCTCTTGTGAATTTTTGAAAGTTGTGTGTGTTCTTGGTTACAACTCAAGACCCAAATTGTGAAGCTTTTGATCAGATTTAAAGTGGTTTCAGGTGTTATGAGAGGCTCACAGGTGTCCATACATGCATGTAAGATGATTGGTGCATTTGGGAGGTGATGCAAGCTGTCCTCAACTCAAAAATCGGACTTAAACAGCCACTGTTCGCGAATTCTGCAGCTGGGCACGGGTCGCGGCCCGCTTAAGGCTGCCCAGGCGGGCCGCCTGGGGTCTGCAGCTCCAAACATTGTTTAAATGTTGCAGTTTTGGTCCCTGCACTTTGGTTACGAGGTTTTGGCCCTTTATTTCGACCCTTAGACCCTCAAACTTGATTTTTAAGAACCTTGGAACATTTACCAACATGGTAATGTCCTCGGTTAACTTTGCGCTCACCCGAAAAGTCATGAAATTCGACGTTGACGCTTTTAACCCTTCAAGTACGGTTTTGGCCATAACTTTCTCATACGATAACGAAACTTCATGAAATTTTTACCACATATTCTAGTGAGTATATTTTATCATTAAAAAGCTTCGGGGCTGCCAAAAGATCACTCAGAGGTATAAATTCAACATGTTGACACTTTTAGTCCCTGTAGTTTGTAATTCCTCACTTTCGTGCATTTTCCGCTTCGTATGATCCATGATCTATCCGTTTAGGGTTATAAACACCATGTAGGGTTATTATGGAGTCTATTTATCCATTGTTGACACGTCGGACCCTTATATTCCATAGTTTTCACTTTTTGTCAACTTTAGTTCCTCTAAAGTATGTTTTCACATATACAAAGCCCATGACACGTGTCAGTACACTATTGGACGTAAATTTTCGAGGTGTTACATTCTCACCCCCTTAAAAGAAATCTCGACCTCGAGATTTGATAAAATGCGGAAGGTACTTTTTTTTTTGTCACATAATGGACTTAACCTCAAAAGCATATCTGGAGCTTTTCCAAGCTCTCAAGTTGACCTTTATAATGGGTATAATTATTCTTTTGGAGTTTCTTCACCTGTCGATCCTTAATCGATACAGGTCGCTCATCATATCATAAATCTGCATATCAATATGTGATAATGCTTCTTGACTTATTGGTGTAACACATCCTCAATTCATTAGTGTACAATGCATTGTACACTCCGCCAAGCTCCCTAAATAGGTTTTTAGCTTATTAAGCTATTTTATCTTGATACATTCGATTTCCTTCGAATGATTCTATATATTCAGAGCTTTAACTAGCCTGATAATTTAACAAGCTGGTACACCCTTCAGGGTGATATCTTTTGTTGGACCTTATTCTTTAACAAGAACATAAGAGGGTTGTTATTATCATAAATCCTTGATTTTTCTGCCGAATACTGGCGACTTGCATATGACTACGAATATGCCTGATCTTATTCGTTGTTTCCAATGCAACTTTCAGATCCTGATAATTGGTCTTACTAATCTTCTGTCTATTAATGGACGTTTAACATTTCATCTATACAAGATCTTCGAGGAACCGCCTTGATTCTTATATATATGCTATTATAGAAAAGCTTATCTTAAGGTGAGAAGGTTATTCCAACCACTGCTTAAAACTAATCTTAGGGAATTAGCTAATCCTTGCCGTTAGTTGAACAAATCGACGATCCTGGGCAGCTGATGGAAAAATTCTTAATTGTTGCCTAATTAGGGTTGCGGTAATCAATGCATAAGCAAAATGAACCGTCTTTCTTAATTAACTATAACGAATTCTCAGAATATCGAGTTAGGCTTTATGAATCCTTTATTCACTTAATCAGGGTTTCCATTCTTCCAATGATGGTATTAGCTGTCTTGGAGATTTCACAATATTACAACCCTAAATGGGATATAAATCTTAATTCTACTGGTCTCTCATGAGGTAAACAGGGTAATCTTAAGAGGAGATAATCAAGATACCAGGAAGTTACAGAGATTTTTGAAATCTCAGGCTCCAATTCATCTATCATTGTTTGTGTCAGATAGGTGACACATTTATGTTACGAATCCATGAATTCTTTAATCGAAGACATCCACCTGGACAATTCCATTCTGGATATCTTCCTTGAATACCATTAGTTGACTTTAGTACCATATGACCATCGGAATATCTTTGAGGTCCCATTCATTAAACCTCCATACTGATCAGGCATGGAAGCAATCTATGGGACTTATTAAGATACGTCAATCCTCATGTGGCGCTTTTGTCATACCATTTGGTATTCGTAATCGATAGAGATCAAAGAGATATCAATTATATATGCTGACGCATTTCTTCTAGAGAGAGGATACTTCTAAAATTCCATAATTAGAGATTTCTAACAGGAACGGAAAGAATGATTCTTATGATTTTGCCTGTAAGTTTTTTCCTTACACTTAATATCTGGGGTTCTTACGGGAAGGATTTTCTAACAATTTGCTAAGCTTGAAATCTTATGAGAGACTTAGCAGTACCTGAATCCAAACGTAACTCTTAGCCAAAAGAAATTACAATAAGGGTTTATCTGGCATCATTATTAATGTGAACTGCCCCTAATTATTCATCAGGAGGGTTAAACGCCTCCATTCTTAATCCTTTTAAACTTAGCTACAAAATCTTTGACGAAATTTAGAGCAGTCTCAACCTTGACTGGTTGTTTCTTAATCTATATAACGTGAGTAGCTGAGGTAGATCCATAATGGATTCTTAATAGGCAGGCTTTGAAACCTTAAGGTGCCCTCTTATTGCCAATGCTAAATCATAATATATATATATAGTGCATTATGCTTAAATTCTAGATTAACCGAATAAGAGCACTATTTCAACCAATGAACCAAGTTTGCAACCTACTGCCGATAGTGTATAGCTCTTATAGGGGAGTCGGAAAAATCCTTATTCCATCCCTTTCCATTTCGCAAGATGGATACCAGGTTTTTCTAATAAGGTCCTAAAAATTTGGACCATCCCATACTGTATAAGGGAATCTTTCTTGTGGACTCCATTAGTGTCCTTATTAATCAAGGGTATTGCCACCGAATGATTGTGATGCACACCTTACCGCGTACTTTCCAGCATAACCACTGATATACCTAATGGTTTCTACTTCTCTCAATAATTCCTTGCAATCAATGGCCCCTTTTAACTATCGATGTCTCTTGACTTCCAAGAGACGAAGTACTTTTTAAGTACATCCAAAACAGAATGGGCTCCTCGCCACATATGATTTTATTTGGGTTATTCTTCGCATATGGAATGTGAACAAAACTCTTCTCATGAGCAGTGTCATGTGTTATAGAGCGAGCAACGTTTGGTTCTTCATGGCTCTTCTCACAGCCCTTATCAGCCGTGATAATTATAGTCTTGGAGATCAATTCTGTTAATATTGAGGTTCACACTTGATGCACTATTAACATTTGTCGCATCTCTTAGTATCGCGACTTTTGTTTGTCTCTTCTGAGTTTTCCATACTCAAATCTTTTGGTATTAAATACCAATTTAACAATTAATTGTGTGCTTTTCCCAGCTAGTCATCATCCTGTCGACTTATCATACATCGATCATGGTATTATTAAACCATATGAACATTCCTAAGGAGTGTTATTTGATTGAACAAGTGCTTATATTTAATCAGAATGGAGATTTCACAAACTAGGCACCACTACAAGAAAACTGGGTTTTTAGTACGCGCAAAAGCGTCCTAAAATGCTATTTTATAGGACCTTTCATTTAATAGGACCAACGCTAAAAGCGTTTCATGTAAAGGGGTCGTAATAAGTCCAGGAACTAAAAAAGCGTCCTAACATCTCAAATAAGATTATGAAACCAATTTTATGGTCGCGTAATATGTCTTTGAACAACCAAAATAGTGTCCTAATAAAAACATATTAGGACACTTTTACGATGTTCTAACATGTGCTTACATACTTTTAATCTTTTGATACACTTACAAGCGTCCTTAGAAATTAATTGATATGACCCTTATGATGTAACATTATAGCTAAATTAGTACCAAGAAAAGAGTCCTAATATATCAAATAAGATTATGAAACCAATTTTATGGTCGTATAATATGTCTATAGACAACTTAAATAACGTCCTAAAAAGAACATATTAGGACACTTTTACAATGTTCTAATATGTGATTACCTACTTTTAGTCTTTCGATACACATACAAGCGTCCTTAAAAATTAATTTATAGGACCCTTATGATGTAACGTTAAAGCTACTTTAATATCAAGAAAATGGTCCTAATATCCCAAATAAGATTATGAAACCAATTTTATAAACAGACATCAACTAATGAAAGAAATAAAACTTCATTATATTTCAAATAAGCATGTTCATAACAAAAACACTAACCATAAAAAAGTTATAACATTATCTAACATAAAGTCTTAACATTTAACAAAGAAATTAAAAGCAATTAAAGAAATAAGAAGCATAAAATCTTGAGTCATCATGCGTCCTCAATCCTCATTGACTACCTACAAATAAACCATCCATGTATAAGCATTAAGTTCCATTATATTAAAATTATTTGTATCATAAGTTTAACAAATACATACCGAGATGAATGGATAGGGTCATGCGATGAATGCACCAATACAATCTTGAATTGTAGAAAATAAACCATATGGTCTTACCAAGTTTTCATCTTTTTTATTGGTACTTGAACGTTTACCTCACACCATTCTGGTCCAATCTCTGTACCACCAACTAGATCATTTGGGTCCAAGCTATAGACCCTTCCTCTTGCTACAGTCTTGGTAGAGTTTAGAATGCTTTTGAGGAAAACTTCATCTCCGACCTAGATTTTAGTTTTCAACAAATATTTATTAAACCCACTCTAGTCATAATACTGCAAAAAATCATTTTACAAAAAAATTAATAAAGTTTTACACTAGCAAGCTAACATTTTTATAGAAAAACTAAGGAAAATTGGTTTTTAATAATCCCACGTTTACAATCTTGTACACAATAATCCCACATTTACTCTTGGTACATAATAATCCCACGTTTTTAAAATATTTTCCCAATGGTCCTAGTTCACTTAAAACTAACCATTGTTAGTTTTATCCCACATGTCATCTCAGTCAGCATCCTAGTCACCATTTATTTTTTTAATTAAAAAACCCTGTTTAACTTAACACTATATGTTTGTGCCCTAATCAAAACGAACCCTAATCGCAACACCATCAGCAGCGAACCTAATTGCCCCACCCCCAAATCAGCAGCGAAGTCCTTTGGCATCTGCAACATCATCAACGAACCCTAATCGCCCCACCCACAAATCAGCGCAGCCCTAATCCTTTGTAGTGGAACTTTTAGTTGTTGATGTTATTCATGATGAAAAACTAATAGGATTAAAGATGAAGAAGATTACTATTGTGGTCATGTAATAGGTGGAATACTAAAGATTTATATAGAAAAATACCCGTAAACGTTGATGTCCATTGGTTACATTGGGGAAATGTTGTGATGCAAGAGGTTGAACACTGGAACTTCTGGAATATCACCTTCCGCCCAAATGATTGCAATATCTAGCCACCAGCAACTTCCGGAATATCAAATTTTGTCTTAAAATGAAACAGGTCACATGAGAAAACAAATACTTAAGTCATTAACATACATATTTTTAATTATGTACCTTTAAGAGCACTACAGCTTTTGATGATTTATTCTTCTGAGATTTCTATCTACTTGACCTTATAATTTTCAATCTAGATCCGGTCCTATCACTGAAGTTCCAATCCATAACAACTAAGAGCACTACAGTTTCACATCTAATTTAAATCAAGTATCAAAGTTTACATCAAAATTTAATATTATTGAAGTAATTTAGTGTAAAATCACTAATTGTTTGATTAACGTGTTTAATGTAACTACTTATAAACTTTAAATTGTTTAAATAAAAGTTATTTAATTTTATGTTAGAGATAAAGATTCAAAGATATTATAAAAGAAAACACTATGTAAATGAAGATTAGTGCATCAACAGATTCATAGAATCATATTTACAATAAGGCATGGATTAATCAAGTTTTGTAATGCTGCTTGCTTTTAGATAAACATTTAGGAATCATAAACAATCAAATCTGCACTAAATTTTCTAGTTTGGCACCAAATGAAACAACTATTTGGACACAAAAGTAAACCTCAGAAGAATAAATCATCAAAAGCTTCTATCACTCTCGACTTCACCTGCTCAGATTTACAACTTGAATTCATCAAAAGATGAAAATATTTAAACGATTTGGCTCAAATTAACACAAGTCAATCCAGGGGGACGTCTTATTAAAAGTTATCGATTAACATCACAGTAAGATGAATAATTAAGTAGATATCCTAAATTTATAAAATTGGTGTGCTAAAATAATAAAGGCATTGCATCAATTACCAATTCATAAACATCATTTAATTTGTCAACAGACATTAACAATGGCAAATGATTTCAATAAAAATGACTTGTGCTTTTTATTGTTGGATTATCACAATTCATAAACTAGTTAAACAATTCAAAGTCATAAAACTCACTCCCTGTTATCTTGTTGTGGCTTTTATTCTCTTACAAATTCCACATCTTTATGGAAGTGGAAAATGTTACACGAATCAAACGGAACGAATTGAAGGAGAAGGTTCGATTGATACCTGGTCACGCGACTCAAACAGAACACAAAGAATTGAAAAGGGTAGCGGTTGTTCAATGGTCGATTCCCTTTGTACGCCGTTCACCGGTGAAGCAATTGATCAAAGAGGCTACTTGACACTTCAGTTTAGGGTTGAAGAGGTATGAGCGGCGATGAGATCCAAAAGTGGGTTAGGTTTATTATTTTGCTCAACTCTTTTATCTAAATATTAATCTTATTAAAATTAAAAACTCTCATTATTCTTTTATTCAACTTATTTCGAGTATTATACCAAAGGTTGAACAATGGCATTTTTCTAAACTACATTTTATTACCCTTCGTTACATTAATTAAAATCTTATTGTTTTAAGATGGAAATTCAAATAATTTATATACAAAATTATTCTTTTATTCAACTTATTTCGAGTATTATACCAAAGGTTCAACAATGGCATTTTTCTAAACTACATTTTATTACCCTTCGTTACACTAATTAAAATTTTATTGTTTTAAGATGGAAATTCAAATAATTTATATACAAAAATCAGTTAATTTTATATACGAAAATCAGTTAATTGGATAGCATGTATTTATTTAAAAAAAATTATCGACTTTAAGGTCAATGAATGTCATAGATGTTCCTTTAGGCCAATTGAGGGTTGCCAAGCATGTTGAATGTTTATCATGTACGCAACTCTTTTTTTTATTCATTTGAAAACATCATCTCTCCGCACATTTAAAATCGTGTAACTCAAACACCACTCGTTTAGCCCATCTATATAAACATGCCAAACGGATTGACGGATGATAATCAAGTTGTAGATATGTTAATTGAGTCGGTGGGTTGTAACATGGGTTAAACGGGTTAGTAGGGAGACATGTTTAACTAAACAGAATATTGGGTCGACCGGTTTAACTAAATCGGTTAGCAGTAGACCTGTTTAACTAAACGAGTTAACGGGTCGACCAGCTTAATTAAACGGGTTACTATACAGACTTGTTTACTAAACGAGTTATAATTGAGTTAGTGGGTAGAGGCGTGTTTAACCAACCGAGTTAGCGGTTCAAATAGTTTAACTAAACCGGATAGTAGGTAGACGTGTTTAACTAAACGGGTTAGTAGGTAGGCCTATTTAACTAAGCAGGTTAACGGGTCGACCGATTTAACTAAACAGGACATAAACGAGTTAGTACATAAAGTTATTTACTAAACAAGTTAGTAGGTCTACCCGTCTAACTAAACATATTATAAACATGTTAGTAAGTAGATATGTTTCACTAAACACGTTAGTGGGTCGACTGATTTTACTAAATGGGTTAGCGATTCAAATGGTTTAACTAAATGAGTTAGTAGGTAAGTCTATTTAAATATACGAGTTAATGGGTCGACCAGTTTTACTAAACGGGTTATAAACGGATTAGTAGGCAGACTTGTTTGCTAAACAAGTTAGTAGGTAGATCTGTCTAAGTAAAGAGGTTATAAACGGGTTAGTAGGTAGACATGTTTAACTAAACAGGTTAGCGGGTCGGCTGATTTAACTAAACGCGTTAGTAGTTCAAATGGTTTAACTAAACGGGTTAGTATCTATGTTTGCTTTTAAAATGATGGTTAATAGTGGTGAATTGTTACAAAACACAATGGTTCACAATCACACGAGTGTATATGACGTTTATTTTTATCTAATTTTTTGTTTAAAATTATTTATAGGAAAAACAAATATTTATTCTTATCTAATTTTTTTGTTTATAATTATTATTATTAAATATGATCATAATAAAAACAAACGTTTATCCTTATCTAAATTTCTGTTTAAAATTATTATTATTATTTAATATAAGAGATAAATAGGAAAATAAGATGAGAATGCACCGGGAAGTGACACGTGTCAAAAAAAGATTTTCATTTATTAGACCAACCGTACTGGGGCGTGTTCCCCCCTAATACCGCCCGAAAACGCCGGAAAACGCCCGGCCCCCCACTACGCTAGGCGTTTTGTGGCGTTTTTTTTGAAAAAAAAAAGATGGCGTTTTAAAAAAAACGCTGAAACTTGCTTTGGGCCAAGAGATGACCGTTTGACAACGGTCATTTGTTTTATATTTTTTTTAGTTCATAATTTACCCCCTATATATATATATATATATATATCACCATCTTTCTTCCATTTTTTATAAAAAAAACCCTCACTTTCTCTCCTACAAGTTTTATATTTTATACAATCATGCATCCATTCCGACCCACTTTTGGTGTCCCCGCAAGACCCACGAACCCGAACACAACCCAACCGCAACACCCGTATAACCTTCAAGACATGGACCGGAGCTTTTTAACGTACACGGCTTACTTGAGTGGCGCCACTCCGTTCGTGCCTCCCACATTCGGCTATGGTCAAGCCGGCGGGTCGCAACCGTCACAACAACAAGCCGAATCCGAACCCGATGTCGATGTCGTGCCGGAGACGCAACCCGAACCGGTGCAAGAGAAATCGAAACGCGGCAGAAGGTCGCATAAGAAGAAGGAAAAGGACGAACCTCGACGTACAAAAACTACCATTAAATGGACGAAGGACGAGGAATTCACGTTGACTCGGGCGTGGCCCGACATTTTCAAGGCGATGCGTTGATCCTTGCGCAAATGCGTCGCCAAAAAATTCGAGAAAAATATGGACTCTAGAATCATCTTCTTTTTTTTTAGCTTTAATTTTTTTTTCGGTTTTTTTATTTTCTGTTTTTTTTTTTTTTTGGTTTTTTTTATTTCAAGTAGTGTAATTTTTATTTTAAATTAATGAAGTATTTTATGTTTTAAATTAAAAAAAAAAATTGGGAAATGATTGGATGGGCGTTATTGGAATAATGTCCATGCTGACTGGGATGACACGTGTCGAATAATGCCCCATGATGAGGGCATTATTTTTGATTTACCACTACACATGGTCTTAGTATACAAAGATATCTATACTATATAATAAAAGAAACCATTGGAAGGACACGTGTCATTCATTGAAACCATATATTTTTTATAGATAATTAATATCAATTAAAAAATATGAAACACCCCGAATTTTTGAAACATATAAATAAATAATAATATTAAATTATTCAAACACGCTTCAACATTTGTTTAAATACTAATTGTTTGAACATGGTGTTACGAAACTAGAAAAGGTTTTTTATAAAATAATTTAAATTCAAAATTAAAGATGTATTTTTTCATCGAAAGAAAGGATTAGCCGTTTTGTATCTTTAAATAGTTATTATTATTATTATTATTATTATTATTATTATTATTATTATTATTATTATTATTATTATTATTAGGCTAATGTCTGCGTTAAACACGGCTTCAACCAAAACCAATTACTTATGTTCAAATCTAATATTATGTACTATAATAAAAGAAACCAACTTTTAGACACGTGTCATTCATTGAAGGTATACTCAAATTTATATTTATCTAATTTTCGAAAAAAAATATTTATCTAAATAAATAAATAATAAATTAATATTAAATCTTATCATACTTTAATAAAATATTATCCTCAAATCTAAATTGTTAATTTAATATATTTTTAAAACAAATACCTCTCTTATCTACTTATCTTATATTAAATATATAAATAATAAATTAATATTAAATGTTATCCTAATTTATTAAAAACATAACTTTTTTTTTATTATTTGGTATACAAAATTATGTTTATTCAACTCGAGTAAAACGCGAGGTTTTTAAGGATATAATTTTTTTTTATTATTTGGTAGATTTTTCAACCCGACTATACACGAGTTTTTTTTAAAGATACGACGTTTTTAGTATTTAATATACAAAATTACATTTAATTAGGATATAATTTTTTTATTATTTGGTAGATTTTTCAACTCGACTATACACGGGTTTTTTTAAAGATACGATATTTTTAGTATTTAATATACAAAAATACATTTATTTAATCTGTGTAATACACATGGTTTTTAAAGATACAACTCTTTTTTATATCTATTCAACACGTGTAATATACATGGTTTTTAAGGATGTATTTTTTTATTATTTGGTAGATTTATTCAACCCGATTATACACGGGTTTTTTAAAGATACGATGTTTTTAGTTTTTAGTATACAAAATTACATTTATTTAATCTGTGTAATACACATGGTTTTTAAAGATATAACTTTTTATTATTTGATATATAAAATTACATTTATTTAACCCGTACAATATACAAGGTTCATAAAGATATAAGTTTTTATTATTTAATATATAAAACTACATTTATTCAACCTGTGTAATACACGGAGTTCTAACCTAGTTACTAATATATAATCGAATGGAAGTTGAAAATTCTCCCGACAATTCACGCGCCAAATTTTCCAACCCATTTCCCTCCCAAAATTTACCTTATTCCCGCCCCCTCCCCAAAGCAGTTCCTTTCTCCTTGGTGCAGAGGCTTCTCATTTTGCATCCACCCAATTACCCGGTTCTCCCCTCAAGCATGGAAAATAACCCTTTCCTCACTATAACCACTTTCATACCTGAATTCTTCTGTCGTCGACAGAATCATGTACAAAGGCTTTTACTGCATGTGTTAATTGTAAGATTTTCATTCTAGCTCACTCAAGGTTCAACATAAGTACTAGAATATTAGTATGCATATTGCTAAGATTTTGGTGAGGATTGATTTGCTGTAAAGAGCCTTAAAAAAACATATCAAATTTATTTATTTGTTAATCTACATAAAATTTATATCTATTCCGTTGTAATCTATTATCATTATTTATGTTATTACAAATCAAGTGCCAAAGAAATTTGCAATCAAACCTTGCTTCTAAAAAGTTGAATTAGACTCAATTTCTAGTGGTGGCTGCCATGGGCGGATCTTAGAAGAGCCGTGGCAGGGCCACGGCCCGGGCAAGTTTTTCGGCCGTAGTGCTAATTTTCCGCATTTCGATCAAAATTTTTTATATATACTATGTTTGGCTCTGACTTGTCCGGGCTTTTTTTAGTGCCCGTGTCTTTCGGCCCTGACATGTTTAACGGGCAAGATCCGCCACTGGCTGGCTGCAATAGGTAAAATTACAAATATTTTGTTTGTAATTAGGTCAAAGAAAGTCAACAACTTGGTGATTGGCTTTTGTATCAAAGATAGCAACAAGTTGATGCATTTAGGTATTGTACACCATATTTTGGGGTTTAAAAAAAATGATATTACACTTTTAACCCAAAACTACTTGATTTTATAGTTTTAATCTAAAAGTTTTTTGTTTTTTTCAATTTAACCTCTCAACTTTTTACCTTCAACTTTGATCCCCTATGTTTTTCATATTTTGCAAAATTTTCGTTTTACGTTTTGTTCTAAATTTTGCGAGTTAACACGAAACAATGTGCGTGCGTGGTTCAACGCTTTTACGTTATGTTATATGCTTCATTCTAAATTTTGCGAGTTAACATGACGCAACATACGTGTGTGGTTCAGTGTTTACATCATCTATTTTTCCCGTTTAACAAGTTTGGCGCAACGCGCGAATCTTAAATCGAGTTAGTTATTATTTTCTATGTTTTATAAGTCGGTCTAGTTTCTTCGCATTAAGATGTTGCTACTTCAATGTTTGTAGTCATTTGCTGTAATGTGGTATTGGTACTATTTGTCACAGTTTTACACCCCCACCTTAACACGGGTGTCGGGGGAGGGGGGCTTAATACTAGTTCTTGTACCATTTTTTAATATTAGCTTTCCATCCTGTATTTCTCAAATTTAGGTATTCCTACATTAGTTCTTTACTTTAATGATTAGTCTGTTATAAACAATTATTATTTGAATATCAAATTTTACAAAAAAAAATATATATTATTTACAAATAAAAAATTTTCATATTTTTTGTTGTTTTCATTTACTTATGCAACTTTTTTTAAAATAAAAGTTGCATCTAAGTTTTAACAATGAAACCTATCTAAAAAAAAGTTGCAAAATTTTATTAACTTTGCAACTTTTATGAAAATGGTTGCATATTTTAGTAAAATTTGCAACTTTTGAAAAAAAGGTTGCAATTTCGACAAAACTTTGCAACTTTAAAAAAAAAAGTTGTATTAGATATATTAATGCAACCTTTATACTAAATGGTGTTGCATTAGAGTTAAACAATTGATAAAGGTTGCATATAAAAAGTTACAATAGCCTCATTTTCTAGTAGTGATCACCACTCACAGACCACCACCACTACTAAGACCCTAGTGTCAAGTGTCAGATTAAGTTATATTATAATAGAGCTCTAGCGAATAAGGGTCCTATAAAATTGATGTTTTATGACTCAAATATCAGGTGTCTTATTACAGTGTATTATAATAACACCACAATGATTAAGCGTCCTATAAAGGTTAAATTTATAAGATCCAAGTGTCAAGTGTCTTTTTAAGTTATATTATAATAAAACTCTAGCGAATAAGCGTCCTATAAAACTAATGTTTTATGACTCAAATATCAAGTGTCCTATTACGGTGTATTATAATAACACCACAATGATTAAGCGTCCTATAAAGTTTAAAGTTATAAGACCCAAGTGTCAAGTGTCCTATTAAGTTAAGTTCTAATATGACTTCGACTAAAAAGGGTCCTATAACACTGAACATTTATGACTTAACTACAACGTGTCCTATTAAGTTATGTTATAATAGGACCCCAGATGATCAAGTGTCCTAATACGGTACCACATAATGGGACACTAACAATTAAATGTCTTATAAAGTACTTTATTAGTATCTACATTTAAAGTGTCCTATTAAATTATATGATAATAGGACCCCAAAAAATCATCCATCCTATTAAATAGTTTTTTAGGACACCGGTTTAGTAGAATATATTATAAAAGGACCCTAAAAGTTCATTAGTCCTATTAAATAGTTTTTTAGGGCCCTCTTTTACAAGCGTCCCACAGAAAAGGTCCTAAAAAGCCATTTTTGTTGTAGTGCACCTAGCTCGGTTGGCTAGGCGCGCGAAAGGGTGCGGCCTAGACCCAGGTTCGATTCCGGGGACGGCCAATTCCACCATTTTTTTTATGTTTAATATTTATTAATCGCACGGATACGTGTAGTTATGAGGGTTGTCTCGTAAGGAGTCTTGATAATTTAATTGCTTCTTATTACCCACAATATGGGCTTGATTTTTCAAGACAACCAATCGGTTTTTAACGCTATATTGAGTCCTTATATTTTAACTGAACTAGGACATCGGAAAAATTTCCTAATGGATATAAAACATCCATCTAATATTGCTGAAGTAGTCTCTGAGGTACTATCGACCAATTTTACTTTATACTTAACGCTTAGAGTTTTAACAGGCAAATTTAATGATTTACACAATCTATTGTCTACGAAAGACTAATCTGAACCTGAATCAATAATACTCTAGCATGAGCGTTATTGATAAAGAAGGTACCTGTTGTGACATCGTCATTCTGAATAATCTCTTGAGCGTCCATTTGAGAGCTCCCAGCTTTTGTCTCCTCAGCCTCCCCAAGCTTCTTGGTTTTATTTGGGCAATTTGTCTTGATATGCCCTATTTCATTGCAGCCATAGCAGGTTGCGTCCTTTATGTCTTGGCACTCCAAGGTCTTGTGCCCTTTCTTGTTACAAATCCCACAAGGTCTCGTGTGAGACTGGGATTTCGACTCCAATCGACACTTCCCAAAATGGTTCTTCTTACAAGTTTTACATTTGGGTTTTGCCTCCTTCGGTTTGGACTGGTTATAGTTCGAACCGGTCTTACCCTTTTTACAACCTTGAATTGGGGTATTATTGCACTTTCGCTTATGATCCTTCAACACACGGTCCACAGCGTTGTTTACGACTGTATCTATCATAGCCTGTAACTCGGTGCTTGTTAAGTTCAGTCTTGCATCATCATTCTGATCAACTAGACGATTGTGAGCTTCAGAGGAGTCAGCCATGGTGAATCTTTGAAGGCTACAAACCAAGAAATAACAAATTGGTTTAATTATATAGCGAATTGTCGAACTTGATAATTAAGTAGCCATGGTGCGAATGAACCATATGGGCCAGTAGATAGTATTTAATTTATTTGATTATGTTTTTGCTTAAGTTTTTAAATAAACCATCTTTAGCGTTTAATCGGAATATAATCCTTCATATTTACTAGACAGGGGACATAAGTCACGACTGTCCATGTCATACTGACATCTTATATAGCACAATGGCTTGTTCCAAAGGACTTTTCGATGGCACAGATGCCTTGTCACTAGGGAAATTTTAAAACATAATCAATGATTCCTTTGGATCGGAAAATTTCATAATTCATTGTATTGACAAGAAGTTATGAAATAAAACTATCTTTTTCATGTATGCATCTTTGCCCGTAGGTATACATCCCAAGTGGATGTTTAGATGTGTACATCATGTTCGACGTTTATTAGCCTTGATCCCCATTGATCATTTGGGCTAAATAAGGGGTTTGGAAAATCTCCCTAATATAAAGATGACAAGCGTGATTTTATCGCATCACTGTTGTCGGGAGTGTTAACATATTTACAATGTCACAAGGATTTGAATCCTTTGAATAGGTTCTACCATCTTGGCCTCGTCTGGAATGACATATAGGCTAGGTTGTACTTTTAATACTGGTAGGAAAGAATGATATTTATTTATTTTCAGGGTTTTATCATAAATCCAAATTTACAATTTAATAATAGCACGAATGGCCTAGTTGCGTAGACAAGTTTATAAGCCATGGTTTCAGAGGATCGAGGCATTTAGGGTTGAATCAAAGTTCATTACCCTTTTTCGGACGGGGAGTCATTGCTATCACTGTCGTTGTTATAATTTGACGATACAATATGGCCCGTAGGAAAATCGATTACAAAACGATGTTTTTAGAAAATAATAATCATCACACTGATGATAGTAGTCATGATAGTATTGATCATATTGACTATGAGGCTTGGGCATAGCCCCCTCCACCTTAGGCAGGAACCATAATGGTTACAACTGTCATTGTCGTATTGACATTATTATAAAGTATAGCCCGTAGGCATAACATCACTAGGATGTTATATTATATTAGTCATGATCGCATTGATCATATAGACTAATAGGCTTGAGCATAGCTCACCACCTTAGACAAGGAATCATAAAGATTACAATGTCAGCGTCTGTTGGCTCATGCAGAAATGGGCAAGGCCCGTAGGCATTATATTACCAACGTATGGTCAAAGTATGAACATCTTAATTTATGATCTAAACCCATGATTCAGAGATCATTAAGTTGGGTTAGGGATCTTTTAAAGAATCCGTATATAAAAATGACGTGTGTGATGTTTAATGAGTCACGTTTGCCATGAATGTTAACATGTTCTCAGATGTTAACAGGGATCTGAATCTTTTAAACAAGTCTTACCATCATGGCCCGGCCTTATGATGACCCGAAGGCTAGGTTTCACTCTTAAGATTCTTATTTATAATTAACGCAGAACAAATTTTAAATTGAAATGTTAATAAGGATCTAAATCTAAATTGAGGAACTGCCATCTTGGCCGGGTCTTAATATGACACGAGGCTAGGTCTTGTCCTTTTAGATTTTGCCATTTTATTATAATGGTAGATCTTATAAGAGGAATGTTATTTTAATTTATTTCATATATTATATTCATATATATTGAACGAATGAAATTTTTGATAAAGCATTCCAATAAAATACTGAATTGCCCTAAAAGGGACTTAAAAGAAATGATGTTGTCCTCAAATGGGACTGAAAAAAAAATAAAAATGCCCTTATAAGGACTTACTAAGGAAACGAACTTTAGTAGAAAGAGTTTCTTCTTCATTTTACTTCTGAATGTCTTCTCCTTGATTGTACGTTAATCCTAGTCGCAACACGAAGTTCGGCCTTTCCTAGGCTTCAATGGGGAGAATTTCCACTACGGCTTCTTTGCTTGGCGACATATTAAAATATATAATTGAAAGTAAAAATCCTCCGAATAGGGACGAGAGTATTCCTATGTTAAGTCTAGACTCAGAATCAAGGAACGTGCAATTGTGTAACTGAGATTAAACACAACAGACTAGTGTTTAATTCACTCAGAGTTGGCTCTGATACCAACCTGTCACACCCCTATTTTCCACGTGTCACCGGTGGGCCCGGTGGGGAGTATCGTGACGTAGTTGGTATCATCATAGACAAACAACACAATATAATAATGCACAGCGGAAGCAAAGATAGATTCATTTCAACTTTAAATAAAATGTAATATTAAATATCACGAGTAGTTGAAACGGATCCACAGGCGGATCAAAAACAAAATAAGATATTGTTCAACAGCTTATTGTCGTCCAAGCTTGCGAGACTTATTGTGGACGCTCTAGAAGGCAGCCAGCCTATTACATGTAGTACCTGCACTTAACATTTTGGAAAATACGTCAGTTTACACTGGTAAATACAATTTAACTGACTCATTTTAAAAAAATTGAAAATTGATTTAAATGCACAAGGCACAAAACATTTTTATTAACTTGGGTCAATTATTTAATATAATAATCATGTGAACGAATTACATGTTACTTGCGTTCAGTGGCCCGGATCTAGTCCGGGCTAAAGATCAATGGACCCACCACATTAAAGAGTTATACACGGAAAGGTGTACGCCTACACCCCGTGCTCAGGTCGTGGCCATCTCGTAGGATGATGCCAAGGATATCCGGGACATGGTCAATTAACCCCCCAAAGGCCTTAAGTGAACAAGACTGTTTAAACGAGCCGATTAAATTATTCAACTATCCACGCAACGGTGGAGGATTTAATGCTCGATCAAGCGGTATTCTATATACCGTAACCCAAGCCCGTATAGGGAAAATAAGCCAAAGAGTATTTACCTGAGCTAAATATAAATTCAAACCCAGCCGTATATCAATCAGCAAGTACAGATAGCTTTTACTGGGCTCCTAAATCTGGAACGAAGGTTTATAATAACCTATTAGATTCCTAACGGGTCTTTATTTAAGCTTAAGCCTAGACCGGTTAGTTTTAATGACGATACGGTTTACGCACGATTAAGCGGAGACCGGATGGAATGTGAATTTGACCCGACAAGTTTGAAGACTTGAATAATATGGGTCTACTAAACACATTCTGGATTTTGAGACGAAAATGATAATGTTTGACCCGTTTCGGCCAATTTATGTAAACTAGTTACATAAACCGAACCGAACGCGAAAAGTGCGTTACGGGCGACCATGAGAGTCATATGCAAGTTCCCTGAGATAATATGCTCTAAATATGTTATAATATCAGTAAGTTATCTTCTATTTTGCCCGGAACGGATTTAAAATCAATTTATGCCTTATGAGGGCATTTCGGTCATTTAAAGAGGTTGTAAAAGAGTTTATTCGTAAATCTGAGTTGTGGGTCTGATTAATACAGAAAATATACTTAACCTATTATGTTATAACAGTGTGATATGACCCGTATGTAAAACTTATCATTTAAAATCAAACTATGCACCGTAGGGGTATTTTAGTAATTTCACAAGGGCTAAAAATGTCAAAACTGGAAATCTGAGTTCAAAAACTTATACTTACTGTTATTATATGAAAATATGCTAAATACATCAGTAGGTATGAATCTTATGTGTTTAATATGAGTATAACGCTTACTATGCGCTAAAAACGCTAAAAATGCGATTTAGAGCCGTTTCCGGGTTTTTATAAGAAAGCTGAGATTTTTATATTTCCAGAATGCTTAAAATAATTTATTTAACAAATAAAATCAGTAGAAAAAGGTTTGGGGTCAAAAGGATTTATAAAACTCATTTTATGGCTTAAACGGTCAAAACCGGCATTAACCGAATCGACTTAGCGACGTATGATCCGATCAGCCAAAAATTAAATAAAAATCTTCAAAAATCCCAGAATATTATATAACATCAGTGGGTAAAAAGTTTTATATCGAAAAGTGGCCTTAAATAGGTTATACGCTAAATGCGCCGTTTATTTAACATAAAGATATAGTTTTACGATATCGGCCATAACTCAAAATCTGGACCACCAACTGATCTCAAATTTTCGGTGCAAGTTTATAAATTTGTAATAAAGATTTCTACTCTTTCACTTTTCCAAAAATCACGTTTTATATCAAAAAGGGCAAAATAGTCAACTTTTAAGCATAATCGGAAACATGCATACGAATCGGTTAAGCATAGACTCAAGTTATAAAAATTCCAGAGAGTCATACATAAATAAAAATGGTCAAAAATAAACTCTAATACAGATCTCAAACATGCATGCACGGATCCGAATCGAGAGTCAACGAAAAAGTCGTTTTATAAGACTTTCGGTTCCAATCCGGGTTTATACCAAAGATTGTCGAGTTGATCATGGTAAAACATATTCTTACATTCATTATAAAGCTATTTTTGATGATCAAACTGATTGCATGTCATCTACATTACCATTATGCTATATTTCACAAAAACAATTTCTGTTGACTTTTTAAGAACAACTTTGACTCGACAAATAGCATGCTTAGAGTGGGAATCAGAGAATACCCTTTTGAGGGTTTGTTTCCCACTTAAATACCAACTTATAAGTGGTTTCAATTTGAGAAATTACAGAGCCAATTTCGTTTAATCGAAAAGTCAAACTATATGAACAATGGTTTGACTTTTAACTAATAATCTATGCTAGAACGGATTAGAGGATGATATGAATGCTTACAAAGGTCCTAATGAAGCCTAGAAAGCACTTGGAGGCTGCCTTGACGACCAGAAAGCTCCTGAGCAGCTCTTGTGAATTTTTGAAAGTTGTGTGTGTTCTTGGTTACAACTCAAGACCCAAATTGTGAAGCTTTTGATCAGATTTAAAGTGGTTTCAGGTGTTATGAGAGGCTCACAGGTGTCCATACATGCATGTAAGATGATTGGTGCATTTGGGAGGTGATGCAAGCTGTCCTCAACTCAAAAATCGGACTTAAACAGCCACTGTTCGCGAATTCTGCAGCTGGGCACGGGTCGCGGCCCGCTTAAGGCTGCCCAGGCGGGCCGCCTGGGGTCTGCAGCTCCAAACATTGTTTAAATGTTGCAGTTTTGGTCCCTGCACTTTGGTTACGAGGTTTTGGCCCTTTATTTCGACCCTTAGACCCTCAAACTTGATTTTTAAGAACCTTGGAACATTTACCAACATGGTAATGTCCTCGGTTAACTTTGCGCTCACCCGAAAAGTCATGAAATTCGACGTTGACGCTTTTAACCCTTCAAGTACGGTTTTGGCCATAACTTTCTCATACGATAACGAAACTTCATGAAATTTTTACCACATATTCCAGTGAGTATATTTTATCATTACAAAGCTTCGGGGCTGCCAAAAGATCACTCAGAGGTATAAATTCAACATGTTGACACTTTTAGTCCCTGTAGTTTGTAATTCCTCACTTTCGTGCATTTTCCGCTTCGTATGATCCATGATCTATCCGTTTAGGTTTATAAACACCATGTAGGGTTATTATGGAGTCTATTTATCCATTGTTGACACTTCGGACCCTTATATTCCATAGTTTTCACTTTTTGTCAACTTTAGTCCCTCTAAAGTATGTTTTCACATATACAAAGCCCATGACACGTGTCAGTACACTATTGGACGTAAATTTTCGAGGTGTTACACTTGCATCTTCATACTCTCTCTCTTTAACAGACTCCCCCTCAACATGTGCTGGGATCGTAGTCTGGCTTTCACAGGTTCAAGAATCGCAACTTGGCTCACATTTCTTCTCAGGATTGATTCCTGGCGCACCTGCACGTTCTCTACCCAAAAATAAATTTCCCAGATTTAAAATTTTAACAAATTTAAACTCTGCTAACCACTCGTAGACACAAACTGAACACATCATTTTCAAGTATTGTACAAAATGATTTATCATGTTAATCTCTGATGAACCACTTGTATGAATATCATTTTCAACACCACACACACTCCCAAACCTGTTCGTCATGTTCAGCACTCAGAATTTTAAAAATTAGCTTTTCAACATCAGTTGTCTAAAATCTTTTTGAGTTTTTCAAAATTTATGCTAAAACACTCCGAAAATCTTTTTGGATTTTGAAAAGAAAAAAAAGGCAGTAAAGAAATATTTACATACAATATTTTTGTGAGTTTGCGTAAGAGGATCATATCAGTTTTTGAGACAAATCACCAACACCGTTAAGCTTTAAACTTTTTAAGTTCTAAACGATTCACTTAGATTGTCAGTATACTGATCCACTTAAATTTTCACACAAAGTTCAACTGTTTCGAGATACGAGATTAATGTCTTAAGCACTTAAACTTATTCGCGTTTCCCACCTCAGAATATACTCGTGTATCCAGATCCCAATATTCAGTCTTACAAGTGAGTATACCTAGATGATATCTGTAAGGGGTTAAACTGCGAGACCGTGAGAGCTCAGGTCAGAACTTCCGTTCAGCAGAGAGATGACGGCTCGACTTTAGGTGGGTCCCCTTTAGAGGATCTTTTCTTCAACAGCACATGATTTGCATTTTGCAATGTTTCATCATTTTTTATGCTGAGGGTAGGCTATATTTCAAGCAAGCGTAAAGTATTCTCCGGGGACTAGGCCATTGCTTCCGCAAAATTAGAAGTCACGGGATAATACCCCAGATATCACTAAGCATAAAGACCTAGTATCTCAGAAACAGGGGTCCTTCAAACAAGATTTCGGGGGTTACCCATATATCCGAGAGATGTTACCCACGAGATAAGCAAGTTTGAAATTTAGGTTTATATCTCGTCACAATCTACTAAATGTGCAAAAACCTACTGACACATCATCAGTGAGACCGTTTATCATATTTGACTTTCCAATTCTTTAGCATGCTGTGATAGTCTACTGATGTACTATCATTTCCTCTTTTTGACAACAAAACTCATTTTTGAATTTTATCATGTTTTTTACTTTTTCAAAATTCTCAAATGTTTTTGGATTTTCTAAAAATTTCTTACTCCCCCTAAAATTTAAAATCATTTAAGGAAATTTGAAAACAAACTATACAAGCAAAGTGACAACTGATATCAAATCACTTCAAATCGCCATCCACTTAGCATAAACAATCAGAACTCCCCCTTACAACAAACTATTTTCCCATTGTGATTTCAAAACACTTAAGTTTGTTTTAATCAAATGGTTTTTCCGGAAAATAAGTTTCGTTGATTTTATCACTTGTAAGTTAGGGGTTCATCACATCGTTTCTCAATCATTTGTAGGAAAAACAAGTACAACTTAATGTCCTTGATTTACCACTTGTAAGTGAATACCTTCTTCAACCTCTTGTAGGTTCACTTCTCAACCAAAACCACTTGTAAATCAAAATATAACAATATAAAGATATCACCTGTAGATTTATCAACCAAACATTTCAAGAATGATGCCGATTCCTGCTCCACTCTTACCAACCTGGGCGCTCCGGCAAGTCCGGATTTTTAGTTAGAAAATGGTGTCACCAAAGCTTGACCAGCCTTGGGTGATTTTGGTGGCAAACATCTACCCCACCAACATTTTGATTTGAAAAATTCTTTTGCACCTTTTACTTTCCCATCAACCATCTTCCTAAAAATATGTTTAACTTTTCCATTAAACGCCTTTTTAGCATCAAAATCTTTGTTACCAGCAAAGAATTGACCTGAAATCTCAGTTTTACCAACCTTCAACTTCAAATTTTCCTTTGACAATTTAGGAAAATTTTCATCGTTCACCTCTAGAACGGAATTCTCAACCTTTTTCTCAACAAATGACTCCTCTGATTTTATGGAATCAGATTCATTGTCAGAACTAATCTCAGATTTTACAACCCATTTTTGTTTATTTAAATCGACACTTCTTTTGTAAAAATGTTTTGAAGTTTCACCAACTTCCAAAGTTGATTTATCAACACATTTTCTTCTCTTTTCAGAGTTAGAAGAAACTTCATGTTTTGTATAATTGGACTCGTGGCAGTTCCAAACAATGTGTCCAGCTTTTTGACACTTGAAACAGGTTCTTCTGTCAACTCTCGGAGCAAACTTCTTCACATTTCTCTTTACTTCAGCAAGAAACTCTTGATTTGACTGTTTCCAGAATGGTTTCTTCTGCTCATCTTCAGAACTTCCTCCTGCAACGAATGTTGTTTTTGGTTTATAATTTTTCTCATTTTTATAATTTTCTGAAGAACTAAAACCTAGACCTTTCCTTTTGAAATTACTGTTATGGTTTGGTTTCTTTTGAAAACCATAACCAGAACTGTAACCTTTTTTCTTGTTCAATCTCTGTTGAACTCTTGAAGTGTACTTTTTAGGTTTTTCATGAAGATTTAAATCTTTTATTTCAGAAATATTAATTTCTGTTAATTTGAAAACCTGTTTGATCATTTCAGTTTTAACACTTCTTATTGGAAATTCCTCATTAGAATATAATTTGTCTGAATCATTCAAAGTATAAGCCACTTTGATTGGTCCATCATTCAAATTAGATTTTGATAACAGGAATTCTTTATTGTAAGCCCTTTTAACCGGTGAACTCGGACTCTTTTCTGACGAACTCGAACTTTCATACTTAGACTCCGGTTTTGAATCTTCATCCATATCTAACACCTGATCGACCACTTTCTTTACTAACTCAGACTCATGATCAGTGTCAGACGCTGTGAATGTGACATCAATATTGTCTGGTAATTCATCAATGATTTCAGACTTTAAGTTGACGTTGACTGCCTTTTTTAGACGCTCCTCGTTAGGATTCCTGGGGGAATAACTCTCATAGATTGGAGGTGGACACTTGTTATACTTGACGCTTTGTATCTTACCAACATCTGTGTCTTCCGTCTCTTTATCTTTGAATGCTTCAAGACCTGTAACAGTAGGATAAACACGATCAATCAAATAATCACAAGTAGTATAACTCAACAGTAATTGTTTAATCCTTTCACTCTCAATCTTTTCAAGTTCCAACTCCTGCTTCAGTTTAGCACAATCTTCGATATACTCATTGATGACGCTCTGCTTTGTCATTAATGTTGAGCTCATCATTGTCATAGAAGCATCAACCTCTTTGTTTGTCTTGTTCAAACCAGCAACTGTTCTATTCAGAACATCATACGACTCCTTCATATACTTCACATCGGACATTAAATCTTCTTTAATCTTCTCTAATTCAACAATCTTTTTATCTTTCTCCTCACAAGCTTTGCAAGATTCTAAACACTTCAAACATGGTTTTTCAACTTCAACCACCTTTTCAATTATCTTTTCAACCTCGACAGTCTTTTCAACTTCAACGAGTTTCTCAACTTCAACAATTTTTTCTATTTCGACAATTTTCTCTACTTCGACAAGTTTCTCAACTTCGACTATTTTTTTGACTTCAACTATTTTTTCCACCACTTTCCCCACTTCAACAATTTTCTCTACTACTTTCTCAGTTGCTGGTTCAATATTAGCTTCTCCAGCTTCTGTCTTTGCCTTTTCATCAGCTAGAATTCTTGCTGCTTCCAACTCTCTCCTCAATCTGGCAATCTTTTTCTGATTCAGCATCTCCATTTTATCTGCAAAAAAAGAAATTAAAACTGTCAGGATCTATGCCTTTTCTAGCTTTGTTAAGATATTCTTCCTCATCATCGGTATCAATATCACTTCCTAGATCTGGAAAAATCGGGATTCTTTTCTGATTAGCCTCATCTTCACCCAGAATTCTAGCAACAAAACCTGAACCTGGTGGAATGTATTTATCCCAGCTAAATCCTTCAGCAACAAATTCATCATCTTGATCAATGATACCAAAATAAGCTTTCTTATTTGCATCTTCGATCATTTTACCATGAGCAGTTTTTGAATCCTTTTGTTGAGGTTGTTGATCAATCTGATGAAAAATTGATTTCTGATAATAATTGTTCTTTTCTTGATTCCCGGTTGCTTCTTTATTTGTACATTCTTTCTTAAAATGGCCCTTTCCTTTACACCGGAAACATGTAACTTTTGATTTGTCAAAGCCCAACGGAGAAGTAGCCATTCCTAAAAACTCATCTCTACCAGTAATTTGTTGAAACTTTCCTGCCCTCCTACAAGCACTAGCAAAACACCACTTCACATCCATCAACTCAAGTTCCTCTGCATCAATTTGGTTATAATCTTCTTTTGTAAGCATCAGATTTCCAATCTTGCCAGCAATCAAACCTTCATAAGATTCCAACATAGCAACGAGTGATGCCATGTGTTGCTTGGCTATTTCTGGAGACAAATTCTGACCATTTTGAATGTTCAAAGTGACGTTGCATTGAAGATTTGTTGAATTCTGTCATTGAGGACTTGATGTTGTATGATTCGGATCAAAGCTTGAATATGAAGATGAAGATCCACCACTCTGTGTCACATTACTACCCTTTGTTCCAGACGAACTGTCAGCACTAAATCTAGTTTGGATCTTTGGGCTAGGGCTGGGGGTAGGCTCAAACTTGTTCCCTCTGTAATACAAACTGACATCTTGTTGAGCATTTGGATTCGTCATGATAGCAGTTTTCTGAATATCCAATTCATGTTCTTCAATTTTCTGAATGAACTGTGCCAAATTCATACTCTCAGACTTCCTCATATGTTTCACAATCATCAAATAAGTTCCCCACTTACGCTGTGGGAGTGCATCAGCAAGTTTATCAACCCATTCATCATCATCTTTCTCAATGTCCAATCTTTTCATTTCCAATACCAGATGACAATATCTATCAATGGTCTGCTTTGTTGTTTCATGGTCGAAAGCTGAAAACATATCAAACGATTTCTTCAATAATGCCTTTTTGTTTTTGATCATATCTGCGCTTCCTTTGAATTTCTGAATCAATGCTTCCCAAATTGATCTAGCTGTACCATTATGTTGGAGCAGAACAAAGATATCTTCTTTAATCGCTTGTTGAAGAATACTGATCATCATTTTCTCACTTGTAAATTTCAATTTGTCATTCTCTGAATAGTCACAAATAGCTTTTTCAATCCCACGTTCATTCTTTGGTTTCTCATAATCTTTCAACAATGAACACCATGCGTCAAATTTATAAGCTTGCACTCAGTTTTCAAAACGATTTTTCCATCCTTGAAAATCTTCAATGTACATGAGCTTTGGCGGTTTCTGATAAGTTCCTGTCTCATTCTCATTGTACACAGTTTCGGCAGCTGTAACAGGTGCAATCGGTGTAGCAAACGCATTGTAGAATTCCTCGTCCATGTTTCGGGAAATTTTTCACAAAAATACAAGTTTCAAACAGAATATCAGTCCAAGCGGAATACCAAGCTCAAACGAAATAACCTTCTGAAGCGGAATTAGTTTTGAAGCGAAATCACCCTTTGAAGCGAGATAACACCTTGAAACGGAATAACCACTCAAGCGGAATCACCTAATTTCGTTTGAATCAACACACTTTCAAACGGAATACCTCCTTGAAGTGGAACTATCTAATTTCGTTTGAAACGGCTCAAACGAAATTACCCTCTGAAATGGAATAAGGTAAATTCAAGCGGAATTAGATGAATTTTTCAAGCGGAATAGCGAATTCAAGCGGAATTAGGTCCTAATCTCATTTGAAATGCTGCTGACATCATCAAATTCGATCTGAAATTCAAACGGAATTACGTTTTTTACCAGTTTTAAGCCGAATTAAGGTCCAATTTTTTCAAGGATTAGTTAAAACACTGTTTCCCACTTAATATGTGAAAATCAGACCATTTTGACCGTGAAAACTAGTTCAATTTCAAAAAGAAGGTGTAGAAGTCAGAAATTATGGCTGTTTTGGTAAGAACTCTTCTTCCTGAGCTCTGATACCACTTGTAGGATCTAGTTGTGACCCAAACGAGTCAATCAGAAGAGTTCTTTGTCTGTTTCAGAGGCAGAAACTAAGAAACAGACTTGAAAAATAGCTTGTTTCACTATTAATAGTCTTGTTTTATTGATATCACAGCTTTACAGATCAAATGACGCGTCGGCAGCAGTTCGGTACCGGAATGATGAAAAGTTACATATGATTTCGCTTGGGAGGTTTATATAGAGTTTTAATTCCGCTTGAAAGTGGCAGTGTGTCACTTCAAGCGAAATTAACCAGGTTAATTTCGTTTGAAAGTGTCACTTGTCATTTCAAGCGGAATTAGGTCCTTCAAACGGAATTAACTCAAACACAACCTAAAACCTCCTATTTTCTCGTACAACACGCCCTGATCTAACACTTTTAGTACTAGACTCGATACAAGACGAAGTCGACAGACGTATGCACCAACACTAACCATTTCTAGTATCATGGTGCAAACATTTTAAACATGTTAAACTAGTTAAACAAGTTCAAAGTCTACTAATACATGATTAATTAAGCTTCTTCTTGCAAATATCTCAACTAACCACATACTAATCATCCAAGATAATTAACTATAATCAAGAACTCAACATCAATAAACAAGGTTGCAAACTAATCATCAAGGATTAACATAAAAAATGCTTCAAGTGTCATTACAAACATAATTAACATACTAATGGTTGTTGTTAAGCAAGGAATACTAGTGTTTTTACCCTTAGGTTTAGAATAATACATAATCATCAACCAAAATGCTTGAATAATGAACAAAATCATGGAAAGATTCAAGAAAACAGACCATAAACAAGCACTAGATTGAGAATCCGGATGATAACGGAGCTAATCGGCACGATGTGGCTTGATTCCGGGTGAAAGGAGAGCCTCCGGAGCCTGAATAATCGCCAGAAAAGCTCCCAAAATTCCAGAGTTGCGAACTGATTGATCCCTTCTGTTTTTTAAACATTTTCAGATCACACGGTCGTGCAATTTAGTTTACTGTACACCATACCATGTGACATCAGCGAATCTTGTGCCTGTCACACCCCTAAAATACCACTTGCGGGAACACCGCAGGGCGTGTGACGTACCAGGATCTTAGCCACCAATCACATTGAACTTATAAAGATAAAATGAAACTTTCATTTATTTAAAATAAGTGTTACAATACAAGAGTTATTATCCAACGGAAGCATATTACAATTTGTTATGAGTTCCATAAAAGAGGTGTATAAAATTCATCAGACTTGTCTTATGATTCCTTGTAACTTGACCCATGACCACTCTAGCATCCCAGACAACAAGTACCAACAATATGTACCTAAAAGCCTCCAAGGCATGTAACAACGAGTCAACAACAAAGTTGAGCGAGTTCACAGTTGGTGTTCATTTTAGAGTTGTTCCAAAAACCTTAAGATCATTCGTAAACCATGAGTTAACCAATTCCTTGTTTCCCAAACCATAACCATAACCAGTGGGGGCTTCCCCATGTGAACCACTAGACCCGTTACCATATCGACTACTGACTGAAGTAAGTTGGTGCCCTAGCATCAATGTCTATCATCATTGACGTTCCCAGATCCATTAGTTCACGCCCGTCCTCTGCGGCACGGTGTGAGGCTTGTCAAACCTATATAGCGCTATCTAACTAATGACCCGCTCGCCATTGGCCCGACGATTAAGTCGATATAAAAATGAGGGACTTCATGATAGAGTTTTTGGTCTAGTATCAATGTGATCACCCTTCAATAAAGAGGATGTGGTACGTGTCCCCAAACCAGGAGATCACGCAGGTTCCGATTAAATTCTTAGTACGTGTTATCACCCTTCAATAAAGAGGATGTAGTACGTCATCCAGACCAGGAGATCACGCAGTTTCTGATTAATTAAATCCTTTACCCATTCCCAACCACCGGGAATCCCATGCCTTGTAGAAAGTGTGAACTCACCTTTGCTCTGCTCGGCAGGCATTTTACTTGTGTTGTGTTGGTCAACCGTATCCTATTATGGTTATTAATATTGATTAGGTTCATTTTCAAGTAATCACGTATTAACCACACGTATCTAACATGTATCAAGTAGTGCACAAGTAACAGTCATTATATGTAATACTAACATTTATATATGTTCACAATAATCATCACAGTTAATCATAGTTCCGATGTACCGTATACATGTGCGTGGTTAAACAAAGACATGGGCTCTTATTAATGTGCGGCCCACTGGAGTGTGTGGCCCAACACTGTGTACGGTCCAAACGTGAATGTGCGGCACATAATAAACAATTATTTTCAACCAAATCATTTCTCCGTCACTAACCGGTATAAAGATCATTATGTGCACAAATATGAATTCAAACTTAAATCCATTTACATCAGACAATTGATAGTTGTCATCAAAGACCACAAAAACGTAAGAGATCAAAGGCAGTTTTATTAACATATTACTCCTTAGTTCCAAAATTAACAACCTAGCACATATGTATTACCTTCTTTTCAAAATTCACAAGGGATTTTATACAAATTCACGGCACGTGATATTTTGCACTCTTACAAACATATTTTCACCTAACAACAGCCATTAATCATCTTCAACAATATGTCATCCACCAAAATCATTCAATCATAAATAAAAAATTATAAGGAATGCAAGAAATCAAGGGGAACACATACTTTCCAACGAGTTATGAACGAGTGAAGGTGAGTGTGCGCTGCCACGACTCCTTCTCATACCAGAACTCGAACCCGAAGAGAGCCACCAACACAACCACCGCCGCCACATGCTCAAACCAAAACACCATCTGATCCTGTTGTACAAACCGGGCCCTAACCCGAAGCCAGAATGCCGCTGCCGTGTCCCTCCGTCTCGGTGCTTGTCGTAGTTCGAGCGACACTTTCTTTGTCGCCGGAGCTCCGTCTTCAGTGCAGCTGCCGTCGTCGGCGCCGCTGCCGCTGCGGTCTATCCGGTCACTGGGGAAACATGGAGGTCGTCAGAGACGGCTCCGTCATCTCTCTCTCTCTCTCATCGCCCTCTTTCTCGCCTTAAAACTGATCGGGAGTGTACCAAGAATGGTGAAATCAAAAGTGAGGTTGTGGGTTAGGTGAGTATAGGAATAAGGGGTGTAGGTTTCGTCTGCTAGAAGGATCGGCGCCGGCGAAGGGATCACCAGAAAGATAGTTCCGGTCGCTGGAGGTAGAGTGAGGAGGCAGGGGTGAGGGGTTTGACTGATGTATGTAAATTAGGGTTTTGGGTTTGAGATCGTAACACAGAACATGCATACGTATAGTATAAGGGTGTGGGGGCGGTTGGGGTTTCCTAGCCGAACTGGGCTTAAGCCCATTTACATGAAGGTGTCGATTTAGGCTGACATCTAAAAGAAAATATGATCTTTGATGGTAGCAATTAATGGAAGTGATATGTCCCAAGCATGCATGCATCTACGTACATAAAATGTGAACATGGTGAGGAGGTGGGAGTTGTAAAATGCACCAAGGTATTTAGGGTAACCTTATATATGTGTTATTAATATATATATATATATATACTAGATTTCTACCCGCGCGATGCAGCGGCGGAGGCGATTTACAATAGGATACTCGTTTACCATTAGTTTATCAGTCGTTTCGTGATATATTGAATGGGTGATCACGGTTCAGTTTCAAATCGTAAAACCACCAAAACCAATCTTCGGTTTGGTTTCGCGGTCATTTTCTTTCTTCAAACATTTGGCTTGTCGATTTAATAATCTTCAAAACGTAGCGACTGACCAGACTGTTGATGCTTTAACTATTATTAAAATCTTCAAAACGTAGCCACTGGTTTGATTTTCGTGATATGTTGGCACTTGTTTTACTATTAATTTATGGATTCTTTAGTGATATACTTTTATTAATTTTTTTTAGCTGTTAGTTTATTAATCTTTTCATCAAATCAAACATAATGCTTTAACCATAAATCATTAATCGATACAAATACGAAGTGCAATATGCTAAACATCATAAATTTGTTAACAAAATTACAACGATAAACATTATTCGATAAAAAATAAACGTTATAAATTTGTAACAATAATTACAACGATTTGTTGATTTGTTTCTGAGGATCTCTCATGATAATGTTTTTTTATAACTTTTAATTGGAGGCAGCCCGCCAATAACCTGTATCTTATATGCCTTGAAAAGATGCAACCTCTCTTTAGCATTCTCCAACTTTTTGAAATAGCCATTTTTGACTCATCACCTTCATATAAAAATTACAAAAACCATCAGTCAAGTCAATATTGTGGTCATTCAAACAGAAACGGGTCGGTTAAGTTAGAATCATAACCAAGTAAAATAGCAATAGATGGTTAACAGAAAGTTAACTTGATAATTTGAAAAAGAAAGTAATCAAACTACAAGAAGAAAATACAAAACATATCAACTTCATATGATGCTAAAAGGAAGGTTACTTGTGTTGTAGGAGATGTCAGGTTCCAATATCAAAAAGCATGGGAAAAGTTGTAGAGTTCCAATGCTTGACAATGTATTACAGCTGTTAAAACAACTCTGCAGTGAAAAGGACAAACAGTAAAAGGTAAAGGAAACAGTAAAAGGGCTAGTATATGACACTTGATAGGTTTAGTAGTTGAAAATTGTAAAAGCAAAATGAATGGTTAGATTACAACTGAAACCGGTTAGAGCAAAAGAAACATCAAAATCAACTGAAACTCCCCTAAACATCAAAACCATCTGATACATACAACCTCCTAAAGTGGTTTATTACAAATTAAGTTATATTATTATATAACATAAATTTACCAATCATATAAATCAAAGAATGGACAAAAAAAAGGTTTGAGGGCCGTCCAAACTAACTTGACCGGTGTTTAAAAAGAACATTATAGATTAAGAAACCAGTTAAAACCGGTTTTTAAACCGAACCGAATTCATTATCTCAAACGGGTCAATAAACAAACCTGATTATTGCAGAAGGACTCTCTCAAAGCTTCCTTGTCTGAATATAAAGTATCTTTTAGTTGTCCGGAGTGCACTTTCACATCCTAAAGCCCCCTAAATCATTTTATTCAAAAAAATTAAATAATTAATAAAATAATATAACTTTCATGACTCACCAGCAACATAGAGGCTTTGGCAGCCCAATCTCTAAGACCACCCGTAGTGGTAAACAAAAATAATGCCCCCACCATGGGGCATTATACGACACGTGGCATCCTAGTCACACTTGGGCATTATAGCAAAAGAGGTGTAGTGGGGCATTATGCCAATAACCCCCATTCAATCATTTGAAAAAAAAAATAAAAATAAAAAAAATAAAGCAAACTGTCAGACTAAATAAGCCCATTGGCCACATGCCCCTTCAAGTCAAAATGTCAGATTAAAGCAATCCCATTTGAGCGTTTTATATATAACGCGGATCACAATTTTTTTCAAAGATTTTTCAAAATAACGCCCCATGTAATGGTCCCTTGGGCGTTTTTGGGCGTTTTTTTTGAATTTAAAAAAAAAAAAACGCCCCACTACACATAGTCTAAAGCTCCCTCTATCGTACTCAGGTTTATGTCAACTATCCCAAGTCAACAGGTTTATGTTTAAACCTATATTTCACCACTTCAAAAAAAAAAAAACACTTAACCCACGCCCTATGATAGAAAGTCCATGAAACGACCCATTGGGAATTTCCTAAATGAACAAACAGTACCAAGAAATGTAAGATATGGCATGAGGATTTACTTCAATTTTAGCCCCAATATTCATAAGCAGAACATAAACTTGTGATAATAAAAAGCTTTGATACATATTAAAAATGTTAGCTTTTCATCATTCAGACAATTATCAAACAAATTGTTTTCATTAAAAACCAAGTACATGTAAGTCATGTTTCAGCCAGTGTATATATATAATACTAACAATTAACCTAATAATAATAATTAATATTATTATATAAAAGATAAAACACCTTCATTTCAATCTCAATCGATTCTAAGCTTGGTTTAAAAAAGCGCGAGGCGCTCCGAAGCGTTTTGGTTCCAAAAGCTTTAAGTGAAGCTTCAAGCGCGAAGCGAGAGCTTCACTTACTTCAACCTGCCTGCATCAAATTATATATTCACCTTGAAAACAAACTATAGAACGCGCAACGTTTTCTATGCACAAAATTTCAGAAGACTATACCAGTGATCCAACTGACAGAATATGTGACAGCACAGACACGTTTAACAGTCCACTCCAGCCAAAATAAATGCAACAACTCCAACCCAGATTTGAGAGTAAACTGGAGTGTGACACGTTGAATGAACTTTAGCGAATACTGCAGGTAATAACCCATCTTTTCCAAGCCCAAGATACAGGTAATTTACTCTAAAAAGGAAAGATGCTTACTTTGTAGCACCAAACATTTCTTTCACTATTAAGGAGTTGTCTCCTGCACAAAACCCTGGTAGCTGGTAACACGAAAGTGAATACAATCAGGTGATCAACATAAGTATGGATTAGAATATATTAGATTCAAATACATGCCGTTAGAATACATCATTACCGATTGATTAAAAGTACGAAATTGTGCAAGATTCAATGTTCGTCTTTCATATACTAAGCAGTTAAAGCTATATACTCTGCATATAACTGAACGAAAACAACACACCATGCTTATTTGTCCGCCCATCGTCACCAAACCTGGAACAAAATCAAAGATTAATATACCAAACACATCATCAAAGTACAAACATCTAAAAAGATATATTTTCAAGTGAACGACGAAAATCGGCATCTGAAACAGCGGTTCATGTTGAGTAGCATCCGCATTCAGAAATGCATCAACCAAAGAAGCATCCCAGCTCTCTTCGAAAATCGGCATCTGAAACAGCGGTTCATGTTTTTAATCTATGCTTTGCTTCATAAAAAATCTGGTATAATGCAAAAAAATTGTTAACATAATTGTGCCCAGCTTACACTCGTACACCAGCTGCATCATACATCACCTTCCAATAATGTCATTATCAGATAGATGCATTTTAAACAATGACAGATGATCAAAAGAATGATTAATAGGAATATAATCATACCATACAATCTAAAATGAGGGCAGTTGCAAGGTCGAACCCCCAAAGTCATCTTGACATCTTGTAAACCAACAACCACAAGAGCAGTGACTGTTGACGAATACAAACTGCCAGCCTAATCTTTGCGGGTCTTCAAGCAGACCCTCGATCCCGAACATCTGACCCAGTTCTTCTCTCAGCTCATGGTAGCTGTTGAACCGGCTCATGTCTAATGACCTCCAAACACACCCTGGTTTGTATACCTTCACAAATGTCCGGTTAGGGTTCGCGTTAGATTCCAACAGGATTCAAGCTCTCTTCAGGTTGACCATTAGCCGAAACCACCGGTGCAACATTCACAGCAGAAAGTGCAGCATTCGCAGCGGTCTGCGAACCAATTAATTCACTCCCAAACGATAAAGTAAGTGAGTTTTCCGCTCTTGCTGCATCACGTCCATGATCTAAATAATGCAGTCAATGAAAATTAATAACAATTGAAAAAAAAAGTGAAAAACGACTAACAATGTATCGTAAAATACAAAAAAAAAAAAAAACCCCGGGAACAGGGTGCAATCCAAGCCACGAATTTGGGGGCAACAATGACTGAATGTTTTCAAACGGATGAGCGGATGCCTTTCGTTCCAACATTTCACGAAAAGCTAATGAGATAAAATCGCAACAAATATTAAGAAATGATAAAGTTAAGTAATTTCGGATATAAATGAGTAAAATAAACGGAAACCTTTCTTAAATTTGGAACTGATCTTTTGCAAGAGCCCAATAAGGGTAGTTGCTTCAGAAGTAGCCTTGGTCGGTTTTGGGTCTTTTCAGAATTAACTGCCAACTGTCAATCAACAAAACAATTCTTTTATTAAAACAAAATTATGTATAAACTAAAGTAAATTTACTTTTTAGTTACCTGAAACAGTACAAGTCCGATTATAACACAACAGGAAATTAGTCAATCACACCAGGAAATTAGTCAATCATAGCTTTAAAAACAGATTTTAATCAATAACAAACAAATAGTTATACCAGATTTACCATAAACGTGAACGTGAACACACCAGCTGAAACAACACCAGCTTTAAAAACAGATTTTAGTTACCTGAAACAACAACAAATCCGATTATAACACAACAAGAAATTAGTCAATCATAGCTTTAAAAACAGATTTTAATTAATAACAAACAAATAGTTATACCAGATTTACCGTAAACGTGAACACACCAGCTGAAACAACACCAGCTTTAAAACAGATTTTAGTTACCTGAAACAACAACAAATCCGATTATAACACAACAAGAAATTAGTCAATCATAGCTTTAAAAACAGATTTTAATCAATAACAAACAAATAGTTATACCAGATTTACCGTAAACGTGAACGTGAACACACCAGCTGAAAATTCAGATAAATTTTGCCGTGAAACTGAGTTAAGATCTGGCCAGTACCTTCAACTTCAAACGGTAGATCTGGCCACCAAACGGTAGATCTGGCCACCAAACTGTAGATCTTTGTGTCATCGCCACCATCTTCCACCCACAACCACCAGGTAATCTGAAATATTACACAGATCCGATTCAAATAACAAAAAAAAAGATAAGGTAAAAAGAAAGGTACCGAGCGGTCAAACCAGTCGATCTGGTGTCGGATCTAGAGAGATTCATCACTGAGGAAGTGGAGATCTTGAAGCGACTGATAAAGAAACCCTAGATTCGCCTGGAGAAACCTCGGGTTGAATCGACTGATCTTGAAGCGTAGATCTTGTCTCGACCACTTTTACAGACCACACCATTGTTGGATCTGGTGAGATCTTGCTCATACCATAGATCTCATGAAACCCTAAATTGGAAATCGCTAGAGAGAGAAGAAGAATGGGGGCGGACGTGAATCAAATGAATTTAGGGTTTAGGAAGGAGTAAAGAAAGTTTATATTGGATCCATCAAACTAAAAACGGGTCAAGTTGATCCGATAAGATCCGCGTGGGTATCATCAGGTGTTGAAAACAACTTTTCAACACTTTGTGCTTAACAGGTTTGTACAATGGGCTTTAAAGACTTGTAAAGTGGCAAATGACCATTCTATCCTTCCTATATGCTTTATAAAGTAGTATAGATATATATTTAACACAATCAACTAATATTAGGAGCTAATAATCACCAACCAATATAATATATATACATATAACAATCAAGTTATGGCTCAAAGGTTCGGGTCGGTTCACGTTATCGGGTTAATTGTCTCGTAACAGAATTATATATATAGATACAATTTGCTTCGTAAAAGAATTAATATGTTCAACCATGCTCGGCATATGTCGTACAAAAATAACGTGTTATCGAAACATAAAATTACAGGCGCGAAAACGAAGGATGCTAACCTCAAAAATACGGGTTGTCACATCATCCCCAAGTTGAAAGAAATTTCGTCCCGAAATTTTGCTCGTAGTTACTGAGGAAGCTAGTTAGGTTGCATGGTTTCCTGGTTTTCCTGGGGTGTCACATCATCCCCCCGTTGGTTTGGAATTTCGTCCCGAAATTCCACAGTAGCTTCAGCCATAGTAGTGGTTTCATTGTTCTCGAACAACTGGGGATATTTGTGTTTCATTTGGTCTTCTCGTTCCCAGGTAAACTCTGGGCCACGACGGAAGTTCCAATGAACTCGAACGATAGGTGTCCTGGTGCGTGTGAGAATCTTGACCTCTCGGTCCAAGATTTCCACTGGTTCTTCGACAAATCGCAACTGATCGTCGATGGTGAGCTCATTGAAAGGAACTATGAGGGTTTCATCTGACAGACACTTCTTTAGGTTTGACACATGGAGTACGTTGTGAACTCCACTGAGTTCTTCAGGTAGATTCAATCTGTAGGCCACCTTGCCAATTCTCTTCGTGATTTCGAGAGGTCCAACATATCGCGGGTTGAGTTTGCCTCGTTTACCAAAATGAACTACACCTTTCCAAGGTGAGACTTTAAGTAGTACTCGATCCCCAACCTGGGACTTGAGTGGTTTCCTGTGCTTATCAGCATACCTTTTCTGACGGTCACGAGCTGCCGCCATTCGTTGTCGTATCTGAGCAATCTTCTCTGTTGTGTCTACGACGAGTTCTGGGCCAATGATTTGGCTGTCGCCAACTTCTGCCCAACACAGAGGTGATCGGCACTTCCGTCCGTACAATGCCTTGAACGGAGCAGCCTGGATGCTGGTGTGGTAACTGTTGTTATACGAAAACTCCACTAAAGGAAGATGTCTTTCCCAACTGTTTCCAAAGTCGATTACACATGCTCGAAGCATGTCTTCAAGAGTTTGGATGGTGCGTTCAGTCTACCCGTCCGTCTGTGGATGATATGCGGTGCTCATGTCTAGACGTGAGCCAAAGGATTTTTGCATCGCTTGCCACAAATCAGTGCAAATCGTGGGTCGCGATCAGAGATAATGGAGGTTGGCACCCCGTGCCTAGCAACCACTTCTTTCAGGTAGATGACTGCAAGTGTAGAAAACTTATCCGTTTCCTTGATGGCTAGAAAGTGTGCTGGTTACGTGAGACAATCAACGATCATCCAGGTGATATTGTTTCCGTTTCGAGTTGTAAGTAGACTAGCGACCAAATCCATAGCAGTCTGTTTTCGCTTTCCATATAGGTGTTTCTGGTTGCTAACACTTCACCTTGACTTTCCCACAAGTCAAACATCATTCCCGTACCTAGCTAGGTGGGCCTTCATGTCCGATTACCAGTACAAGGTTTATAAATCCTAATGCCTCTTATCAAAACCCAGACGGCTAGAATATCGAAGCCGGTGTGCTTTGCTCAACACGAGTTCCCTACAGTTGCCGTGTAATGAGACCCACATTCGTTCCATGAGGTAACGAATATCGTCCGACCTGTCAAAGGTTGCTTCTCCATACCCCGCATGGGTTCAACTTGAAAATCCTTTTCCTTCAGTTCTCCAGTTTGAACAGAGCGAGTCTGATCAGGTAAGTTAGAGTCGATAGTGAGCTGCAAAGCTCGTACACGTTCAAGTTTCATAGTTATAATCATCCTAAAGTTCCCTCCAGCAATGCCATTAACTGATTTAGCTCTGTCGAAGCCAAGGTACACGGGAGGCCCTTGTGATCGGTCTAAATAACGCATCTGGTACCGTCCAAGTGATGCCTCCATCTAAAATCCAAAGACCGGGGTTTCCATCGCAGGTTGTGATTCCTGCAACTCTTCTTATAATTCCGCTACGTAAGCCATCATCTTCTCGTGTTGCATCGTCGTGTAACTGGGACTCTGATTCGGACCATCATGGTATACCACTAGATCATTAGTACTCTCGGATAGAAGCGATGCTCCGTGCATTGCAGAGTTGGGTTTCAAAAGTTGAAAAAATACATTCTCCTGTTTTGGTCTCCCACGAATACACAACACCCTGCTGTGCTAAGAGACGAAAGCTGTGCGATCTTCGTAATTTTTACGACGAATCTGCGATAGCATCTAACGAGACCAAGGAATTGCTTTATCCCCGTAGGAATCTTTGATGTCGATCAGTTTCTAACCAAAATGGACCTTAGCGAGATCCATGTGTATCTCTTCTTCGTTGACTATATAGCCAAAAGGTACCTCTCGAATCTAGAAGTTACTCTCAACAAGACTTCGCGGGAGGTGACTCCTCCCTCAGGAGTTCTAAAATAAGATACAAATGTCGCCCAAGATATTTCTTCCTCCTGAAGATGATCCAAAACGTCATCACTAAACACGGTCGATTCTGGGGATCCATAAAGCTGCTGATGTGTTGATCAATTCAATGGTCATGGTGTACGAAGTCGAAATGGCCACATTGCGTTAGATATGCTGTTGTAGGAACATTCTCCCCCTTGAACTTCCTTCTGGTGATAGCTCACTCGTTAGTCAATCCTCGAATGGGGCTTGATCTTCGCAGCTGGTCAACAGGTTGTCAATACGTGGTCGAGGCAAGCGGTTCTTAACTGTCACCTTGCTAGTTCTCGATAATCAGTACACATACGAAAATTCATGGATCTAACTAGGGCTCCCTAAAGCGAAAAGCTAGGTTTAACAAAACTCCTGTTCAATAATCCCTGTAGTTGATTCTCGATAATAGTTCTTCTCGTAGCACATAGGTAGAAATCACGAACAAAGGGTGGATCCTCGATCCTCTTTTCCTTAGCCTTAACATCAATAATAAGTGCTAACATAGCGGGGTAATCCTTCCGTGGACACTTCCAGGCTTTCATTGCAGAATTTACGCTAACCTTTGCACAATTCCGATGCTTTGAAACAGATGAAGATTCTCCACTAGGGAGAGGGATACACAAAGTTTTCTTCTCACAGGGTATATCTGCACGATGTACGGATTACCAATCCGTTCTAACTACTGCTTTAAACCATCGAGGATAGCAGAAAGAGGAGCGACGTCGAACGCTTGTCCCACAAGGTCGAGTTTGCATCCCAACTAACATATGAAATTTCAATTGTCTTGCCGTCAGCCGATCCCACAACAGGTTCAAATTCAAGGAGCATCAGGGTCAAACGAAACAGAGACGAAGCGATTAGCTACTCATACTAGCTACTATGTTGCTAAAGTCCTGGCGTCGCCCACGCTAATTCTGAATGCCCTTCCATGAGCATCATTTCTAGTGTTGCTGTTTTCATTACAAGGATTTCAAGTATTGTCGTTGTTCCTTTGGTCGTTGTCTTCTTAACTTAACCACGACCAATCCATGTTGTAGGCACTTTTATTTCCTTATTGTAGGCTAGGGTTACGAGTACCTTGTTGTCGCTGTGACTGCTGCCCCCAATGTCGTTGCTCGAAACTAAGCCCTACGATTCTTCACCATCAAAGTCTATCTTTTCGCATTCTGAGCCATGTCCTAAAGCGCTACTCACTGTGCTGGCAGCTACGCATACCACACTATGGTCAATTATCATCACTTATGCCCCGATTGACTCGTAAGAGTTGACTTCCATAAATCGCTGACTAGAGTTACGAACTCGATTGAAATCAATCCGCTGATGTTCGTTGCCGGTAGTCGGGGTCGTCCAAATACTGAGGTTGGTAAAGTACTACGCTCATCCTCTTGTTCATCGATGTTGAAAGTTGTTTGAGTAATACACGGTCTGTTACGAGAGTGTTGCAGAAGTGATCACACTTCGGGATCTAAGACGTCAATACATGAGTTCCAGCAATTGAAGAGGAGTAAGGAAGGTATCGATTAATCATTTGACGCTGCGACATCCAACTCAGGGACGCTCGTATAAGCACCTAACATTCTGCACGGTTCGCTAGGTGTTCAAATAGGTGTTCAGGTAATACTCGATAGCATCGTGATTCGAAAGGATCCAGAGATGAATGCAAAGTTCATGTTCGAGTAGGGGACAATCACTGCTATGACCCCTATAGGTTTTGTTATGTTTCACATCGGTCAAATAACGGAGCGGAACCCCTTTTCTACTTGTTAAGGCTCACTGGGACTCGCATGCACCTCACATTATTATTTTGTGTGCACCCACAATAATATTGCGATTTGCATGCTCGTCTCAGTTCCTCCTAACTCATGTCAAATGATTCCTCAAACTCAGATGTCAAACGGAGGTCGTCAAAGTAATAAGATCACAAAAATCCAAGGACTATGGCATACTATCAACGCATCATAAGGTAAGCAAGCAATCCATGCCATCATGCTATAGTGACAAGTGTGTGTTCGTGTGTTTCGTCATAAACAAATGTGTACTAGTCACGTAGTGTATGCAATAAGTAAGAAAGACGAACCTTGAAATCTGGAGCTGAGTGTCATGGTCGTATTCACGTTTTCAGAACTGTTCGGTTATAGTCTGGTTTTATAAAAACGTTTTTCCCTTTTTTTAAAACCTAGTTCACTATAACCAATGGCTCTGATACCAATCTGTCACACCCCCAAAATACCACTTGCGGGAACACCGCAGGGCGTGTGTCGTACCAGGATCTTAGCCACCAATCACATTGAACTTATAAAGATAAAATAAAACTTTCATTTATTTAAAATAAGTGTTACAATACAAGAGTTATTATCCAGCGGAAGCATATTACAATTTGTTATGAGTTCCATAAAAGAGGTGTATAAAATTCATCAGACTTGTCTTATGATTCCTTGTAACTTGACCCATGACCACTCTAGCATCCCAGACAACAAGTTCCAACAACATGTACCTAAAAGCCTCCAAGGCATGTAACAACGAGTCAACAACAAAGTTGAGCGAGTTCACAGTTGGTGTTCATTTTAGAGTTGTTCCAAAAACCTTAAGTTCATTCGTAAACCATGAGTTAACCAATTCCTTGTTTCCCAAACCATAACCATAACCAGTGGGGGCTTCCCCATGTGAACCACTAGACCCGTTACCATATCGACTACTGACTGAAGTAAGTTGGTGCCCTAGCATCAATGTCTATCATCATTGACGTTCCCAGATCCATTAGTTCACGCCCGTCCTCTGCGGCACGGTGTGAGGCTTGTCAAACCTATATAGTGCTATCTAACTAATGACCCGCTCGCCATTGGCCCGGCGATTAAGTCGATATAAAAATGAGGGACTTCATGATAGAGTTTTTGGTCTAGTATCAATGTTATCACCCTTCAATAAAGACGATGTGGTACGTGTCCCCAAACCAGGAGATCACACAGGTTCCGATTAAATTCTTAGTACGTGTTATCACCCTTCAATAAAGAGGATGTAGTACGTCTTCCAGACCAGGAGATCACGCAGTTTCTGATTAAATCCTTTACCCATTCCCAACCACCGGGAATCCCATGCCTTGTAGAAAGTGTGAACTCACCTTTGCTCTGCTTGGCAGGCATTTTACTTGTGTTGTGTTGGTCAACCGTATCCTATTATGGTTATTAATATTGATTAGGTTCATTTTCAAGTAATCATGTATTAACCACACATATCTAACACGTATCAAGTAGTGCACAAGTAACAGTCATTATATGTAATACTAACATTTATATATGTTCACAATAATCATCACAGTTAATCATAGTTTCAATGTACCGTATACATGTGCGTGGTTAAACAAAGACATGGGCTCTTATTAATGTGCGGCCCACTAGAGTGTGTGGCCCAACACTGTGTACGTTCCAAACGTGAATGTGCGGCACATACTAAACAGTTATTTTCTAC
>JARYGA010028943.1:0-60229 GCA_030545235.1 Helianthus tuberosus | reverse complement strand
ATAAAAAGTCAACAGAAAGCTAATTTTCAAATAAACACATAATTAACAATGTAGAAGCCATGGAACCTATTTTATCACTTGTATAACTTGGTAATTAATGTAAGAACATGTCTAAGCATGTTCAACCCGACAATTTTCAGTTTAAGCTCGGTTCGGAACCGAAAGTCACAAAAGTAGACTTTTGCCTTGACTTTCAGTTCTGACCCAATGTAGCGTATTTTAGAAATTCCTTAGAGCTCTATTAGGACCAGGTTATAGGTTAGTGTAACCCTCTGAGGTTATACAACTTGGTTCCTTAGTTATCCGATTCATTTGCATGTTTCCGTTATATGCCTAAATGTTGACCATTATGCCCTTTTGACTTTAAAACGAGATTTTTGAAAATGTGAGAGGACAAAAACCTTTATTACTGATTTATAAACCTCTCCTAAAAATTTGACATCAGTTTGAGGTCTAGATTAGGAGTTATGCTCAATATCGTAATTAAGAAGCTTTTTATTAATTAAACGGCGTAAGTAGCATAAAGCTTATCTAAACCCAAATTTTGACACCAAACTTTTTACCCACTGATGTAATATAATATTTTGGGATTTTTGAAGATTTTTAATTATTTTTAAGCTGAGCATAACATAGGGTTCTTGCTATAATTCGGTAAATGTCGGTTATACCCTTTTCTTGAATAAAATGAGTTTTACATAATATTTTGACACCAAACTTTTTGCTACTGATTTTATATAATAAATAAAGCATTTTGAACTTTATAAACTGATCAAAAACTCAGATTTCCTATTTAAACCCGAAGATCGCTTAAAACCGACTTTTACGCGTTTTAAGCGCATAGTATGGGTTAAAACTATTTTTAACACATAAGACTTAATACCTACTGATGTTTTAAATAAATTTTTATAATTAAACAGTAAGCAAAAGTTTTGAACTCAGAATTCTAATTTTGACCTTTAAAGCTTATGTGAAATTACCAAAATGCCCCTACGGTGCATAGTTTGGTTATAAAAGATAAATTTCACATATATGCAATACCCTACTGTTATGACTTATAAAAATAAATATTTTTACTGATTAAATCAGACCTGAAACTCAGATTAATATTTAAACTCTTTTATAAGCTTTAAAATGACCAAAATACCCCTACGGGGCATAATTTGAGTTTAAATCCATTTTGGGCATAATGGAAGGTATCCTACTGATATCACAACATATTTAAGGAATATTAACTTAGGAAACCTGTTCATGACTCATTTGATTGCCCGTTATGCATTTTTCGCGCTCGGTACAGTTTATGTAACTAGTTTGCATAAATTAGCCGAAACGGGTCAAACCTTATCATTTTTATCTCAAAATCCAGAATGTGTTTAGTTTACCCATATTATACAAGTATACAAACTTTTCGGGTCTAAACCACATTCTAATCCGGTCTTCGCTTAATTTTGCGTTAGAACCGTATACCTTTCTTTAAAACTAACCGGTCTAAAGTAAGACTCGTTAGGAATCTAATAGGTTAATTAAAACCTTCGTTCCAGATTTAGGAGACCAGTAAAAGATATTTGCACTTGCTGATTTGTACGGTTGGGATAAATTTATATAATTTTCTCAGGTAAATACTTTTAACTAATTTTCCCTTATACGGGCTTGGGGTACAGTATATAAAATACCGCTTGGTCGGGCATTGAATTGTTAATCATATGAAGGTTAATTTATTGAGATGACCCGTTTAATCTGTTTTGTTTGCTTAAAGCCTTTGGGGGGTTAATGACCATGTCCCGGATATCCTTGGCATCATTCATTGAAATGGCCACGACCTAAGCACGGGGTGTAGGCATACACATGCCGATGCATATAAATAAAAAGGTATAACCATTTGTTCGAGAATAACTCGACGCAGGATTATATCATGTGGTGTGTCTATTAATCTTTAACCCGGTATTCAGCCCAGGCTACTGAACGCATAACGAACATGTAATTCTTTTACAAGTTTATATATAAATAATTATCCCAAGTTATAAAAGATTATTTTGTGCCTTGTGCATTCAAATCAATTTTCTTAAACATTTTCAAAATGAGTCGGTTAATTGTATTTACCCGTGTAAATTGACGAATTTTCCAAAAAGGCTAAGTGCAGGTACTAAACGGAATAGGCTGGCTACTCCTAGCATCAACAAAGAGTCTTGCAAGCTTAGATGTTATAAATCTGCTGAACAATATTTCTTTTTTAACTTTGATCCGCCTGTGGATCCCTTACAACCGTTTTGTAATAAATGATATTACTTTCATTTGGTTTGTAGTGATTTTATCTTTCGACTTCCGCTGTGTATATAAACTGTGATAAATTGTCTATGATGATATCAACTACGTCACGTTACTCCCCACCGGGCCCACCGGTAATACATGGAAATATCGGGGTGTGACAGGTTGGTATCAGAGCCAACATTGAGTGAATTAAACACTAGCCTTTTGTGTTTAATCTCAACGACACAGTTTGCACATTCCTCGACTTCCGAGTCTAGACTTGAACTAGGAATAATCCCTTAATAAGTATATTGATGTGTGCGAGTGTGTATATAAGTTCAAGTATATTTTAACCCCTTTTTACACGTTAGTCAAGTTTTAAATTTATAAAACACGATATTTTACTAACACCAAACACACATATGGGCAAGTGCACCCATCGTGAGCGTAGTATAGTGTTGGCAAGATACCGAGGTCGTCCAAGGACACAAGAGCTTTTAGTACCGGTTTATCCTCAACGTCTAATCAAATCAAAAGTTAGAAAAAGGTTTTTAAACTAGAAAAATAAAACTAACTAAAATGCTGAATAAAATAAAAGTAAAAACATATAGACAAGATGAATCACTTGGCTCCGACTCGTGTTTAGTGTAACCTTTGATTATTTCCGCACTTTTGCACTTTTTAAGAGATTATCTTAGTTATTGTAGTATGCCCCTCTTTTGAAGGTGACGTTACCCTCAACCCAGTAGTTTGAGTCAGCAAGGATACAATCCTAAAGGGTCGGATTATTAAAAGATAATTAATTAAGTTATTAATGCATATTATGGTAGGCCTCTCTTTTGAAGGTGACGTTACCCTCAGCTAAGTAGTCTGAGTCAGCAGGGATACAGTCCTAAGTAGTCGGGTTAAAGTATTAATAGTAGCTTACATATGAGGGGGTCAAAGAGTTTGGACCCCCGCCATCCAATACCGGTGGGTATTGAAGGAGGTCCTACTAAATTTGACCCAGGTCCTTGCAGGGTCTATACACTGAACAAGGCAAGACTCTTACCAAACCGTTCCCTTAACCCCCGACCAGGTAGCCAACATATCTCCATATAGACCGTGGAGATATGAATGGTGAAAATCTTTTATTTTATATAGACAGTAAAATAATGCCAAGACACCACGGACAAACGATAAGGAAGAATCACCTTCAACATAAGAAACTAGTTATTAAAGTCATTAATACATAACCAAATAAAAAGTGCGAAAAGATTAAAAATAAAAAGTATTACACTAGACACTTGTCTTCACCAAGTGATGTAAGAGACTTAGGCAAACATGGCCTTTGATTGTCAAGAACTCTTACGATCAATCTTGGATCCCGAGACGACTCACACACTCTATGATGGACAATGGATGATGGTGGTGGATGATGGTGTTGTGATGGTGGTGGGTGAAGTGTGAGAGAGGTGGTGTGCCAAGGGATGGTTTGCAAATGAGCCAAGCACCCCTATTTATAGCCTGAACAGCAGCTCGGGCACGGCCCCGTGTCCATTGGGCACGGCCCCGTCTCCACCTTCTTCTCTGTCTTCATTAATTGCAGTTTGTCTGCATTAGTTGACCACGCCCCCGTGTCCGCTGGGCACGACCCCGTGTGCAGAAGCGTATCTGTACTATCAAGATTTCCTCAGATTCTGCGAATCTTAGAGTTGACCACGGCCCCGTGTCCGCTGAGCACGACCCCGTGTTGGCTGATAGAAGCTTCTACAGCTTTGTCTTTTCTGCTGACACTTGGGCACGCCCCCGTGCTCATTGAGCACGGGGCGTGTTCAGCCTTCTGTTCTCTTGTTTTGCTTGGGAAGATGCTGTCGGGGAGGCTGGGCATGCCATGTTTGTTCCTTTTCTTGTATTTATGTTTGATTTAGCTGCCTTTTTGCTTCTTTTGTTCATTTGAGCTCATTTAATCCTGAAAATACAAAAGGAAGACAAAAACACACTTTTTCCAACATTAATACTAAAAAAGGGTTAGTTTTATGCCACAATTGATGTAATTTATATGTTGAATTTTGTGCACATCATATATATTACTTTCGATAATTGAGCTTTTCAGGAACATGTCACCAAGTAAAGCTGCCATTGGTGGAAGTTCTTCAAACCCGAAGTTTAAGAGTGGTAAGCTCCGTACCACAGCTCGAATAATCGTACGCCCAGTATGGAGGAAGGATCTGTTTGGAACCATTCCCAAAATCAAACCAATTGAAACCATTACCCATGTTCCAACCCCCTTACCTGAGACTTTTGAAACTTCAATTGAGAAGCCGACGGCAGAGGTGCCCATACTAGCAGTCCCTGAGGCTCCCACTCCGAAAATGATACCTATGGACCCAAATGATCCATATTTCTTACCTCCAAGTCTTGGAATCCCAAACTTGGATTATACCTATCCTGACCTTATCCGTGATCCATATTATTTGCTAACCATAAAATCCTTGGATTCCACTTCTGTTAGGGTCCCTAGCATGGAGGATTACGACTACCCGCCAAAACCTTCAGTAACCATACCGCACACAGTGAACCAAGGAGGAGACTCTCAGGACTAAGATGAAGAAGAAACTTCTTTTGTTGTATTCATTTTCTCTAATAGTCCCTATAAGGACATATTTATCTTTTAGTCCCTTCGTGGACAATGTTTTTCCTTCAAGTCCCGTTGAGGGCAATTATGTACTCCTTTTAAAATTTATTGGAGTGATTTGTTTAAATTTCATTTTTATCATAATATACGAACATAATATATGAAATAAATCAAAATATAATTCCTTTTTGTAATTGATCTGCCAATATATATTAAAAAGAATCTTAAAGGGTATAACCTAGCTTGCATGTCATTAAGGACCTAGCTATGATGGTAAAACCTGTTTAAAAGAGATTCAGATCCTTGTTAACATCTGAAACCATGTTAACACTCCTGGCAACAGTGATGCGATAAAATCACACTTGTCATCCTTAAAGTGGGAATTTCCAACCCCCTTATCTAGCCTAGTGACTTAGAAATCATGGCTTAAATCATCAAATAAAGATGATCATATTGTAAACATCCATTAGTGATGAAGTGCCTACGGGCTAAACTTGTTGTCCAATAAGACAACGACAATGGTGGTCTTTGACCCCCTGTCTAAAGATGTCGGACTACGTCCAAGCATAATAGTCTGTATGATCCATGCGATCTTGACTAATATCAAAAAATAAGATGATCATATAATAAACATCCGTTAGTGATGAAATGCCTATGGGCCATAATTATTGTCCTGAAGGACTAAAGACAGTTGTAGTCTACGACTCCCTGTCAAGAAAAGGTAATGAACTATGATTCAAGCCTTAATACCTCGATCATATAAGATCTTGGCTTATAATTTAAATTGTCCATGTGACTTGGATTTTTGTGCCGTAATTATATTTTAATTAAATTAAGGATAAGTATAATGAATATCCTGAATATATATGCTTAACAAATTAACCAATATGGTTTATTAATACCATGGTTAATAAATCATCGAGGTGACAATTCTGTTACAAACCTCTAAATAAATCATTGTCATCATTTTATGTAGCAATCAAGCTACATGGCAGAGTCTGAAGAAGTCAACAGTCATCCAAGGGAGAATCATGATACTACTAGGATCAATGTAACTGGTGCGGAACTTCAAGCATTGATTGATAATGTTGTTACCAAGGTCATAGATAGGCAGTTTAATGAGTCAAGTGGTACTCGAAGCAAGACCTCATCTGTACCCCATTCTAAACCTAAGACTCACTCAGAGGCTCATAGTAAGCCACCTCCTAAACATAATGGATCAAGGAGGGATGACGATCATCACTCCTCAAATCAGCATAGTGTTCCGTCGAAGAAGATTGAACTCAAACAAGAACCACGTGGAAGGTCCTGTACATATAAGTATTTCATCTCCTGCAAGCCTAGAGACTTCACAGGGGAGAAAGGATCCATCAATTGTATGACTTGGCTCGATGAAATGGACACTGTGGTTGATATAAGTGGTTGCGCTGATAAGGACGTTGTGAAGTTTGTATCTCAGTCATTTAAAGGAGAAGCGCTAGCTTGGTGGAGGTCTCTGATCCAAGCTACTGGAAAAGTCCATTTGTATGGCATGTCTTGGGAGCAGTTCGTTACTCTCATCAAAGAAAATTACTGCCCTCAACATGAGGTTGAGAAGATCGAGACCGATTTCCTGACATTGGTTATGAAGAATTTGGACTGTCAGGCTTATCTTACGAGTTTTAATACTATGTCTCGCTTGGTTCCTTACTTAGTGACGTTGGAACCAAAGCGGATAGCCCATTTCATTGGGGGTTTAGACCCGGAGATCAAAGCCAGTGTGAAGGAATCTCGACCGACTACCTTCAGATCAGTAGCTGATCTGGCACTATCGCTTACCCTTGATGCGGTCAGGCAGAGATCGCTGAGAAATTCTGATATAGTGAAGAGAAAACGTGAGGATGAAAACTCACACCGTTCAGACAAGAAGCACAAAGGGAACTTTGACCACAGGAAGAGTTCAGAGTTCAAGAAAGATGACCAACAGTCGGGCGAGAAGCCAAATGCAAAATCTGTAAGAAGCGCCATTTGGGGAGATGCAGATACGAGTCAAAATCCCAATCACAGCCAAGAGCTTATGGGATTTGTAAGTCAAGTGAACACAAGACGATAGAGTGCAAGAAGATAAAGGATGCAACGTGCTACAACTGTAATGAAAAGGGGCACATCAAGTCCAACTGCCCAAAGTATGCCAAGAAACCTGAGGAAGTCAAAAAGACCAATGCAAGGGTCTTTCGAATGGATGCACGGGAAGCGGTGCAGGATGATAACGTGATAACAAGTACCTTCCTTATAAATGATGTTTATGCAAGGGTGTTATTTGATTCGGGTGCGGATAAGTCATTTGTAGATGATAAGTTTTGTAAGTTGTTGAATTTACCTGTTAAAACCCTAAGCGTGAAATATGAAGTAGAATTGGCCGACGGTACCATAGAAACCACTTCCACCGTGTTAGATGGATGTTTTATATCAGTTAGGAACCACTCTTTTCCGTTGTCCTTGCTTCCTTTGAAATTAGCTGGTTTCGACATAGTAATAGGCATGGATTGGTTATCTCATAACCAAGCCCAGATCGTTTGTGATAAGAAGCAAGTGGTTATCAAGACTCCGTATGGAGAGCCACTTACCATACAGGGAGATACTCAGTATGGGTTACCTAAGCAAGTGTCCATGCTTAAGGCGTCAAAGTGTATGAAGAAGGGTTGTGTCATCTACATGGTGCAAGTAACTATTGATGAACCAAAACCGAAGATTGAAGACATCCCTATCATTTCTGAATACCCTGATGTATTTCCTGAAGAACTTCCTGGTTTACCCCCAGATAGGCAAGTGGAGTTTAGAATTGACATTATACCTGGAGCAACACCTGTTGTAAGAGCACCTTACCGGTTAGCCCCAACTGAGATGAAGGAGTTGAGAACTCAGTTGGATGATTTGTTGGCAAAAGGATTTATTAGACCTAGCTCATCTCCCTGGGGAGCACCAATTCTGTTTGTAAAGAAGAAAGATGGATCAATGTGGTTGTGCATTGATTATCGAGAGCTGAACAAGGTTACAATTAAGAATAGATATCCATTACACAGGATCGACGATCTATTCTATCAACTGCAAGGGGCAAGTTACTTCTCCAAGATTGATTTAAGGTCGGGTTACCATCAGCTGAAGGTTAGAAATGAATATGTGCATAAGACTGCATTCAGAACTCGATATGGTCACTACGAGTTCTTAGTGATGCCTTTCGGGCTCACTAATGCACCAGCAGCGTTCATGGACCTCATGAATCGCGTTTGCAAACCCTACTTGGACAAGTTTGTCATTGTCTTCATTGATGACATTCTTATTTATTCGAATAATCAAGCTGATCATGAGAAGCATTTTCGGTATTCTTAAACTTCTTCAACAAGAAAAGCTTTACGCCAAGTTTTCAAAGTGTGAATTTTGGCTTCGAGAAGTCCAATTCCTTGGACATATGGTTAGTGAGCGTGGTATCCAAGTGGATCCCGCTAAGATTGAAGCTATCATGAACTGGCAAGAACCGAAGACGCCCACAGAGATTCGTAGCTTTTTGGGTCTGGCAGGATATTACAGACGCTTTATTGAAAATTTCTCAAGGATTGCAGCACCCCTAACTTCGTTGACTAGAAAGAATATTAAGTTTGATTGGGGTCCTAAGCAACAAGAATCCTTCGATATTCTTAAACAAAAGTTAAGCAATGCTCCCGTGTTAACATTGCCTGAAGGGATTGAAGAATTTGTGGTTTACTGCGATGCATCGCACACTGGCATGGGATGTGTGCTAATGCAGAAAGGTAAAGTTATTGCATACGCTTCCTGACAATTAAAAGTGCACGAGAAGAATTACACCACCCACGATTTGGAGTTGGGTGCCGTTGTGTTTGCACTGAAACTTTGGAGGCATTATTTATATGGTACCAAGTGTGTGATCTATTCTGATCACAAGAGCCTTCAACATCGGTTTAATCAGAAGGACTTAAACATGAGACAGCGTCGATGGATGGAGACTTTAAACGACTATGATTGTGAAATCCGATACCATCCGGGCAAGGCGAATGTAGTCGCCGATGCTTTGAGCAGGAAGGAAAGGGTTAAGCCCATTAGAATCAATGCCAAGAGCATTAAATTGAAAAACAGTTTGAATGAAAGATTGTTAGCCGCTTAAAAAGAAGCTGTATTAGAAGCCAACTACTCGAATGAGAAGTTGGGAGTAACTGCTAAACAGTTATCATATGGCAAGGATGGAATCCTAAGATTGAATGGACGAATATGGGTTCCGATCTATGGAGGACTTCGGGATGTTATCCTTCAAGAAGCCCACAGTTCTAAGTATTCTGTTCATCCTGGAAGTGATAAGATGTACCAGGATTTGAAGGCAAATTATTGGTGGATAGGCTTGAAGAAGTCTATAGCCACATATGTGGCCAAATGTCTGACATGTGCTCAAGTTAAGGCAGAACACCAGAAGCCGTCAGGTTTGCTACAACAGCATGAACTTCCCACCTGGAAGTGGGAAATGGTGACTATGGATTTTATCACCAAGTTACCAAAGACAAAGCGAGGAAATGATACTATTTGGGTAATAGTGGATAAACTGACTAAGTCAACCCACTTCTTACCTATTAAGGAAACACACAGCTCAGATAAGTTAGCTCAGCTGTACGTGGATGAGATTGTATCTCTCCACGGAGTGCCAGTGTCTATCATCTCTGATAGGGATACGAGGTATACATCGCATTTCTGGAAAAGCTTCCAGCAATCCCTAGGCACTCGATTAAATTTCAGCACTGCATATCATCCTCAGACGGATGGTCAAAGTGAACGTACTATATAGACACTCGAGGATATGCTACGAGCTTGTGTTATTGATTTAGGTGGAAGTTGGGATGATCATCTTCCACTGATAGAATTCTCATACAATAATAGCTATCATTCCAGTATACAAGCTGCACCTTTTGAAGCTTTGTATGGAAGAAAGTGCAGAACGCCTGTTTGTTGGGCAAAAGTTAGAGATGTCCAACTAACAGGACCTGATATAGTCCTGGAGATGACAGATAAAATTGTACAGATACGAGATCGTCTCAAAGCTGCCAGGGATAGGCAGAAAAGCTACGCAGATAAAAGGCGTAAACCTCTGAAGTTCGAGGTTGGTGACAAAGTGTTACTTAAGGTATCACCCTGGAAAGGGGTAATGCAATTTGGTAAGAAAGGAAAGTTAAGCCCAAGATACATAGGACCATTCGAGATCATCGAATGTGTCGGAACAGTGGCTTATAAGTTAAACCCGCCTGAAGAGCTCAGTGGTATTCATAATGTATTCCACATCTGTAATCTGAAGAAATGCCTAGCTGATGAAACACTAGTCATACCCCATACGGATGTGCACATAGATGAGAGCTTGAAATTTGTGGAGAAACCTTTGCCGATCGAGGATCGACAGGTTAAGAAACTTCAAAAGAAGCATGTACCAATCGTAAAGGTTAAATGGGATGCCCGTAGAGGTCCCGAGTATACGTGGGAGGTAGAGTCCACAATGAAAGAGAAGTACCCTCATTTATTTCAGTAAATCTTGAGGTCGAGATTTCTTTTAAGGGGGTGAGGATGTAACACCTCGCAAAATCATGTCCAATATAGTATCGACACGTGTCATGGACTTTAAACGTGTAACGGATTGATTATGAGGGACTAAAGTTGACAAACGAAGAAAGTATATGTATATAAGGATTCAAAGTGTCAACATTTGATAATTATGCCTTTTAACAACCCTACACGATGTTTATACCCTTAAACGAATGTATCATGAAGCGTATGAAACCGTTTGTGGAAGAAAGTGAAAGTTTACAAGACGCGAGGGTTAAAAGTGTCAACATGTTTAAGTTATTCCTTTGAGTGACCTTTTAGCGAACCCGGAGCCTTGTAACGATTAATTATACTCCCAAGAATAAGTGATAAAAATTTCACAAGGTTTCGATATCGTATGAGGAAGATACGTTAACTTTCGTAATTAAGGGGTTAAAAGCGTCAACAAGGAAAAACTTGTGTTTTCGGTTATCGTTTAACGAAACCGGACCTAACAATGTTTGGTTATATCTCATGGATCATAGAAATATAAGTTATATAGGTTAAAAGTGCTTAAAATGGAAGAAATTACGTGTTAGAAGGTCCAGGGGGTGAAATGTCATTAATTGAAACTTGTTTGGCTGGTAACTGAGATGCTGGCGCTGCGCCACCACTGAAGTCTTCTGCCGTCGCACGACGTGATGGCCTGAGCTGGACAGTTTTCATGCACAGATGCGAGTTCAGCAGGTTGCACCGCCTTAGAAGCCTTGTATTCGATTCTAGGGGCTTGTTTGGTGGTTTTTCATGCATAGGGACACTTGTAAATGATAAAGGAACATCTATAGACTATTGTGGAGTGATCTTGTTGCATCTAAAGTCCTATATAAGAACATCTTGTTGCAACATTTTGGGCACTCACTTGAAAACATTCATAACTTAACTTCTGGAGTCTCCTGGAGCTCAAGATCATTTTCTAAGAGTCATTAGTCGTGCTTAGTACTTCAGTAAGCCTCCTTGACCTTTCTTAATTCGTTTTTTATTAGTTTAATGGTCTAAAGTCAAACCCGTCGTAATTAAGGTTTGACTTAGTGATCAATCACTAATGGTCCAGTCAATTCTCGAATTGAAAGTAGCTTTGAGTTGGTAATTATGTGGGTAATAAACCCTTAAAAGGGCACCCTCTGATTCTCACTCTAACTAAGTCAATTGTCGGGTCAAACTTGATTATAAAAAGACAACAGAAAGCTAATTTTCAAATAAACACATTGTAGGATCGTTTTACCGACCGAAACGAGTCGTTCAGAGGCGTTCTACTCAATATGAAAGGCGGAAACAGACATATCGAGTTCGATTCAGCTAGCAATTCACTTTAAACTGTCTATAGATTGATTTGACAACGTTTTACAGCGAGTCGACACTTCGGCAGCACTTCGGCTCCGGAATACACCTTCGTAATTTCGTTACAAATCACACGGCTCAACCTAGTATATATAGGCATGGTAATTTCGCTTGAACCAGCTCAAACGGAATTACTTTCAAACGAAATCAGTGATTTCGTGTGAAATGTCTTGGTGATTTCGTGCGGAATTACATCTTGTAATTTCGTACGAAATTACCTCACAACCTATTTTTGACATTTTTCTCGAATAACGTGGCCTGATCTATCTAAATAAATACAAGACTCGATACAAGACGAAGTCGACAGACGCATGCACCAACAGACTCCCCCTCGAATGTTGACGAGTCTTCAGTGTCGAGTCTTCAACATCTTCAGTCTTTATCAGTCTTTCTTCTCTTTCTGAAGTATCTGACAGTGTAAAACATCCTTAGTCTTCTCTCTTCTTCTCTCTACCAGGGTCTTAATCTGACTCTACTATCTTTCAGACTCCCCCTTAAATTGTGCTTAGGATCGCAGTCTGGCTTCCACAGGTTCAAGATCGACCTGGCTCATATCCTGCTCAGGATCAGAAATCTGACTAACCTGCAAATTCTTAACCCAGAAATAAATTTCACAAATTTAAAATTTAACAAATTTATTCTCTGCTAAACACTTGTAGACACAAAAACACCATCATTAGCAAGTATCATACAAAATGATTTAACATTTTAAATACTGATGAACCACTTGAAACAACATCTTTTCAAAACTATTTTCCCAAACTTGTTCGTCCTGTTTAGCACTCGGAATTTTGAAAATCTGCTCTCCAAAATCAGTTGTCGAAAAACTTTTTGAATTTTTCAAAATTTATGCTAAAACACACTGAAACTCTTTTTGAATTTTGAAATAAACTAAATGCAGTAAAGAAATATTTACGAACAATATTTTTTGCGAGTTTGTGTAAGAGGATCATATCAGTTTCTGAGACAAATCACCAACACCGTTAAGCTTAATACATTTTAAGTTCTAAACGATTCACTTAGATTGTCAGTATACTGATCCACTTAAATTCTCACACAAAGTTCAACTGTTTCGAGATACGAGATTAATGTTTTAAGCACTTAAACTTATTCGCGTGTCCCACCTCAGAATATACTCCCGTATCCAGATCCCAATATTCAGTCTTACAGGTGAGTATACCTAGATGATATTTGTAAAGGGTTAAATGCGAGGGCCGTGAGAGCTCAGGCTATTGCTTCCGCAAAATCAGAGAGATGACGACTTCAACTTTTGGTGTGTTCCCTTTAGAGAATCTTTTCTTCAACAACACATGATTAACATTTTGCAATGTTTCATCATTTTTTATACTGAGGGTGATGCTATATTTCAAGCAAGCGTAAACAAAATCAGAAGTCCAGGGATAATACCCCAGATATCACTGAGTATAAAGACCTAGTATCTCAGAAAGAGGGACCTTTCAAACAAGATTTCGGGGGTTACCCATATATCCGAGAGATGTTCCCCACGATATAAGCAAGTTTGAAATTTAGGTTTATATCTCATCACAATCTACTAAATGTACGAAAACCTACTGTCACATCATCAGTGAGACCGTTTATCACATTTTATCTTTCCAAATCATTAGCATGTTGTGATAGTCCACTGATGTACTATCATTTCCTCTTTTCTCAACAAAACTCATTTTTGATTTTATCATGTTTTTGACTTTTTCAAATTTTCAAATGTTTTTGGATTTTCTGAAAATCTCTTACTCCCCTAAAATTCAAAATCATTTAAAGAAATTTGAAAACAAACTATACAAGTAAAAGTGACAACTGATATCAAATCGCTTCAAATCGCCATCCACTTGGCATAAACAATCAGAACTCCCCCTTACAACAAACTATTTTCCCATTATGATTTCAAAACACTTAAGTTTGTTTTAATCAAATGGTTTTTCCGGAAAATTAGTTTTGTTGATTTCACCACTTGTAGGAATGGGGATCAATTCATCACTTTGTTTTCTCAATGCACTTGAATAAAAGTTAAATCAAGTTCAACTTAATGACCTTGATTTATCTCTTGAAGGTGAAAACCTTCTTCAACTACTTGTAGATTCACTTACTAACCATACCACTTGTAAAGTATAACAATATTAAAAAATAATACTACCACTTGTAGATCGAAATTTCACCATTGTGAATTTCTCAATTGTGAATTTCTCAAGAAAGATGCCGATTCCTGCTTCACACATACCAACCTGGAAGCTCCGACAAGTCATACTTCTTACTTATGAAAAACAGACATCCAAGCTTCACCAAACTTGGATGTTACCTCCTCATCTTCACTCGGGTAGTAAGATGCTTTCTTTGTTTCATAAAAATCTTTTACCCATTTGACCTTTCCATCGACCATCTTTCCAAAAATCTTTTTCACATTTCCATTAAAAACTTTTTCGACATCAAATTCTTTCTTCACAGAATAGAATTGATTCGAGATCTCAACCTTTCCAACCTTTTGTTTAAAATTTTCAGCCCGCAATGGTGGAAAATTGACATCATCCATTGGCGGTACTGAAGTTTCAATTTTTAGCTCAATTTGTGGCTCTTCTGACTTTGTGGAATCAGATTCATCGCCAGATTTCACATCAAATTTCTTAACAACCCATTTCTGGTTGTCAAGATTCACTCTTCTTTTATAAAATCTTTTCGAACATTCACCAACCTCATATGTTGAGTTTTTAAACACTTTGAACTTTTCAGTTGGTGGTTCAGTTTTGTCAACAACCTTTTCTTTAAGTTTAGAAACAACTTCCTGTTTTGTTTTGGTTGCTAATGGACAGTTCCAGGCAATGTGACCAACTTCTTGACATCTGTAACAGGTTCTTGTCTCCTTTCTCTGATAAACTCCATTTTTCTCAAACTTTTGTCTCTCAGCAAAGAACTCTTTATTTGTTTGCTTCCAGAATGAGCTCTTTTGTTCTTCTTCCGAACTTGTCCCTGAAACAAATACAGTTTTTGGTTTATCATTTTTCTCATTTTTATGATTTTCAGGTGGAATAAAACCTAAGCCTTTCTTTTTGTAATTACCGTTGTGGTTTGGTTTCTTTCGATAACCTGAACCAGAACTGTAACCTTTTTTCTTGTTTAAACGTTGTTGAACTCTTGAGATGTAAGATTTAGGTTTTTCAGAAAGATTTACATCTTTTATTTCAGAAATATTAATTTCTGTTAGTGTGAAAACCTTTTTGATCATATCTGGTTTAACACCTCTTATTGGAAATTTCTCATCAGAATATAATTTGTCTGAATCAATCAAAGTATATGCCATTTTGATTGGTTCGTCATTCAAATTAGATTTTGATAACATGAATTCTTTATTGTAAACCCGTTTGACCGACGACTTTGGACTGTCAACTGATGATGAACTCGAACTTTTGGACTCCAACTTTGACTCTGACTCCTCATCTTTATCCAACACCTGATCGACCACCTTTTTTATTAACTTAGACTCATGATCAGTGTCAGACGATGTGAACGTGACGTCAATATTTTCTGGTAACTCATCAGTTATTTCGGACTTTAACTTTATATTGACAGCCTTTTTGACTTGATCCTCATTTGGTTTTCTGGGAAAATATCCTTCCCAGATTGGAGGCGGACACTTGTTATAATTTGCACTTTGTTTCTTACCAGTATCCTTTTCTTCAGGCTTCTTGTCTTGAAATGCTTTAAAACCTGCAACAGTTGGATAAATTCTATCAATCAAATAATCAGAACTAGAATAAGTTTGCAACAATCTTCTAATTCTTTCATTTTCAATCTTTTCTGTCTCCAACTCCTGCTTCAACTTTGCACATTCTTCAATGTAATGATTAATGGCTTTTTGCTTTGTCATCATCACTACATTCATCATGGTTAAAGCATCTTCTCTTTCAGAATTCATCTTTTGAAGACCAGTTACCGTTCTATTCAATACATCATACGATTCTTTCACATAATTGAGATTAAACAGTAAATTTTCTTTCATCTTATCTTGCTCATTCAATTTTTCATCTTTCTCCTCACACTGCTTGCAAGACTCTGAACACTTTAAGCAAGGTTTGATGACTTCAACAATCTTTTCAATTTCGATAATCTTTTCAACTTCGACTATCTTCTCAACTTCAACCACTTTCTCAGTTTCAAACACCTTTTCAGCTTCAACCACTTCCTCAACTTCAACTGCCTGCTCAGTAGCTTTATCCTCTTCACTTTGTTCAACAATCTTTTCCTGAACAACACTCTCACTTTTCATTTTTTTCTTTTCTTTTGCTGCTTGTTTCTCCTTCAGCTTCTCCACTCTATCTGCAAAATAAAATTGAAAACTTTCAGGAGATAAATGAGTTTTTGCAATATTAATATGCATTTCTTCCTCATTATCACTATCATCAGTTGATGATTGATCAAACACTTGTGTTTGTTCTGAACTATCATCTGAAGAAACAAACTCTTCATCTTGACTTTTCTCATCACTAGCAAACGCTTTCATCCATTCTGTCATCAAATCTGGCTCTTGAACTATTTGTGCAATGAGAGCTGCTACTTTTGAATCAGGTGGAATGTATTTGTCCCAACTGAAACCTGCAGCCACTTTCTCATCATCTTGATCAATGATACCGTAATAAGCTTTCTTATTTGCATCTTCGATCATTTTAGCATGTGCAGTTTGTGGTTCTTTTTGTTGATAAGGTTGATGAGCAACTTGTTGATATATGGCTTTTCGATAATAATCATTTCCACCGAACGGATTCTTTGCTCCATTTGCTTCTCGATTGGTACATTCCCTCTTGAAATGACCTTTCTCCCTGCATCGAAAACAAGTAACTTTAGATTTATCAAAACCCAAAGTAGAAACTTTTGCATCCAAGAAATCATCTCTTCCTGTAATCATTTTAAACTTTTCAGCTCTCCTCAACACACTCGCTAAACACCACTTTATATCCATCAGTTCCATTTCTTCAGCATCTATCTGATCATAATCCTCTTTTGTCAACATAGGATTTCTGATCCTTCCTGTAACCAATCCTTCATATGATTCCAATGCTGTAACAAGTAATGCCATATGACTTTTGACAACTTCTTCAGAAAAATTTTGACCATTCTGAAGATGCAACGCGATGTTGCAATTTAAGACATGACCATTGTTGCTGTTTGAGCTTTGAAATTGATGACTTGAGCTTGAAGCTTTCGGATTAACACTCGGATATGATGAAAATCCACCACTATTGTTAGAACTTTGATTATTTGATTCAGATGATTTTTCTGTACTGAAAGCAGTTTGGATTTTCGGGCTCGCTTCAACATTCTGAACACTCCCTTTGTAGTACATTTTAACATCTTGTTGTACACTTGGATTATTCATTCTTGCAATCTTTTGTTGCTCAAGATCTTGACCTTCAATCTTTTCGATGAACTGAGAAATTGTCAAACCATCATATTCTCCAGTATTCTTTAAAATCATCAAAAATGTACCCCATTCTTTCTGAGGTAAAGCATCAGCTAATTTGTCTACCCATTCCTCACGATCTTTATTGATATCTAACAATGACATTGATCGTACTAAGTGGCAATATCTTTCAATCAATTTCTTTGTATCTTCTCCTGGCAAACTTGTAAATAGATCAAATTCTTTCTTTAACAATGCCTTTTTACTTTTGATCATCTTCTCACTTCCCTCAAACTTAATTCGAAGTGCTTCCGAAATTGAACGTGAAGTTTTATCATGTTGAAGCAAAATGAATATGTCTTCTTTAATAGCTTGCTGGAGTAAACTTATCATCATCTTTTCTACTTTGTACATGTCTCGTTCTTTATCTGTAAATTCATAATTTTTTTTTCAACTCCCAAGTCTGTACGTGGTAGAACATACTTTTTCTCAACACATTCCCAAGAACTCAAATGATTAGCTTGAACCCAGTTTTCAAATCGATCTTTCCAACCATAATACTCCTCAATTCCCATTAGCTTCGGGGGTTTTTGCATTGTTCCGGTTTCATTTTCCATGTTCATGTTCTTAGCAATGTCAGCTGGAGTAGTCGGAGCAGTAGCACACGCGTTATAGAATTCCTCTTTCATGATTCGGCAAAATTTTTCAAAATCTGACACTTTCAAACGAAATCAATCTCAAGCGAAATCACCTCTTCAAACAGAATACTCTTTCAAACGAAATCACAGTTGAAGCGAAATCACCTGCACAACAATCTCAAACGAAATACCAACTCACACGGAATCACTTTTCACACGAAATAAGGCTTTCAAACGGAATCACCCAAGCGAAAACTGATTTCGAGCGAAATTAACAGCAACTTCAAGCGAAATTATAATTTTGTGCGAAATTAAGTGCAATTTCAAACGAAATTATGCTGATGTCATCATTTCGGTCAAAATTTTATCAAATTGATCAAGTTTTAGCTCGATTTTAGGTCCAATTCTCTCAAGGTTTTGTTAAAACACAATTTCGCATATAATGTGTGAAATTCAAACCATTTTAACCGTGAAATTTTGTTCAATTTTGAAAAGAAGGTGTAGAAGTTAGAAAAACTGATGAAATTAAGCTGAAAACGGTAGAACTCCTCATCCTGAGCTCTGATACCACATGTAGGATCGTTTTACCGACCGAAACGAGTCGTTCAGAGGCGTTCTACTCAATATGAAAGGCGGAAACAGACATATCGAGTTCGATTAAGCTAGCAATTCACTTTAAACTGTCTATAGATTGATTTGACAACGTTTTACAACGAGTCGACACTTCGGCAGCACTTCGGCTCCGGAATACACCTTCGTAATTTCGTTACAAATGACACGGCTCAACCTAGTATATATAGGCATGGTAATTTCGCTTGAACCAGCTCAAACGGAATTACTTTCAAACGAAATCAGTGATTTCGTGTGAAATATCTTGGTGATTTCGTGCGGAATTACATCTTGTAATTTCGTGCGAAATTGCCTCACAACCTATTTTTGACATTTTTCTCGAATAACGTGCCCTGATCTATCTAAACAAATACAAGACTCGATACAAGACGAAGTCGACAGACGCATGCACCAACACACATAATTAACAATGTAGAAGCCATGGAACCTATTTTGTCACTTGTATAACTTGGTAATTAATGTAAGAACATGTCTAAGCATGTTCAACCCGACAATTTTCAGTTTAAGCTCTGTTCGGAACCGAAAGTCGCAAAAGTAGACTTTTGCCTTGACTTTCAGTTCTGACCCAATGTAGCATATTTTAAAAATTCCTTAGAGCTCTATTAGGACCAGGTTATAGGTTAGTGTAACCCTCTGAGGTTATACAACTTAGTTCCTTAGTTATCCGATTCATTTGCATGTTTCCGTTATATGCCTAAATGTTGACCATTATGCCCTTTTGACTTTAAAACGAGATTTTTGAAAATGTGAGAGGACAAAAACCTTTATTACTGATTTATAAACTTGTCCTAAAAATTTGACATCAGTTTGAGGTCTAGATTAGGAGTTATGCTCAATATCGTAATTAAGAAGCTTTTTATTAATTAAACGGCGTAATTAGCATAAAGTCTATCTAAACCCAAATTTTGACACCAAACTTTTTACCCACTGATGTAATATAATATTTTGGGATTTTTGAAGATTTTTAATTATTTTTAAGCTGAGCATAACATAGGGTTCTTGCTATAATTCGGTAAATGTCGGTTATACCTTTTTCTTGAATAAAATGAGTTTTACATAATATTTTGATACCAAACTTTTTGCTACTGATTTTATATAATAAATAAAACGTTTTGAACTTTATAAATTGATCAAAAACTCAGATTTCCTATTTAAACCCGAAGATCGCTTAAAACCGACTTTTACGCGTTTTAAGCGCATAGTATGGGTTAAAACTATTTCTAACACATAAGACTTAATACCTACTGATGTTTTAAATAAATTTTTATAATTAAATAGTAAGAAAAAGTTTCGAACTCAGAATTCTAATTTTGACCTTTAAAGCTTATGTGAAATTACCAAAATGCCTCTACGGTGCATAGTTTGGTTATAAAAGATAAATTTCATAAATATGAAATACACTACTGTTATGACTTATAAAATAAATATTTTTACTGATTATATCAGACCTGAAACTCAGATTAATATTTAAACTCTTTTATAAGCTTTAAAATGACCAAAATACCCCTACGGGGCATAATTTGAGTTTAAATCCATTTTGTGCATAATGGAAGGTATCCTACTGATATCACAACATATTTAAGGCATATTAACTTAGGAAACCTGTTCATGAATCATTTGATTGCCCGTTATGCATTTTTCGCGCTCGGTATGGTTTATGTAACTAGTTTGCATAAATTAGCCGAAACGGGTCAAACCTTATCATTTTTATCTCAAAATCCAGAATGTGTTTAGTTTACCCATATTATACAAGTATACAAACTTGTCGGTCTAAACCACATTCTAATCCGGTCTTCGCTTAATCTTGCGTTAGAACCGTATACCTTTCTTTAAACTAACCGGTCTAAAGTAAGACCCGTTAGGAATCTAATAGGTTAATTAAAACCTTCGTTCTAGATTTAGGAGACCCGTAAAAGATACTTGCACTTGCTGATTTGTACGGCTGGGATAAATTTATATAATTTGCTCAGGTAAATACTTTTAACTTATTTTCCCTTATACGGGCTTGGGGTACGGTATATAAAATACCGCTTGGTCGGGCATTGAATTGTTAATCATATGAAGGTTAATTTATTGAGATGACCCGTTTAATCTGTTTTGTTTGCTTAAAGCCTTTGGGGGGTTAATGACTATGTCCCGGATATCCTTGGCATCATTCATTGAAATGGCCACGACCTAAGCATGGGGTGTAGGCATACACCTGCCGATGCATATAAATAAAAAGGTATAACCTTTTGTTCGAGAATAACTCGACGCGGGATTATATCATGTGGTGTGTTTATTAATCTTTAACCCGGTATTCAGCCCGGGCTACTGAACGCATAACGAACATGTAATTCTTTTACAAGTTTATATATAAATAATTATCCAAAGTTATAAAAGATTATTTTGTGCCTTGTGCATTCAAATCAATTTTCTTAAACATTTTCAAAATGAGTCGGTTAATTGTATTTACCAGTGTAAACTGACGTATTTTCCAAAAAGGCTAAGTGCAGGTACTAAACGGAATAGGCTGGCTACTCCTAGCATCAATAAAGAGTCTTGCAAGCTTAGATGTTATAAATCTGCTGAACAATATTTCTTTTTAACTTTGATCCGCCTGTGGATCCCTTACAACCGTTTTGTAATAAATGATATTACTTTCATTCGGTTTGTAATGATTTTATCTTTCGACTTCCGCTGTGTATATAAACTGTGATAAATTGTCTATGATGATATCAACTACGTCACGATACTCCCCACCGGGCCCACCGGTAATACATGGAAATATCGGGGTGTGACACGGCGTAATAAAGCCCAGTCAAAGTCCATTTTCATCGCCGGTACTCTTGGTTCGAAAAAAAGATGGCTCTTGGCGGTTTTGCGTCGATTATCGAGCGCTCAACGCCATAACCATTAAGGATCGTTTTTCGATTCCAACTGTTGATGAATTACTCGATGAATTACACGGCGCAGTAGTATTCTCCAAAATCAATTTAACTGCGGGTTATCACCAGATCCGCTTAGCTACCGAAGATACTCATAAAATCGCTTTTCGAACCGTAGACGGCCATTACGAATTTCTTGTGATGTCGTTCGGACTATCTAATACTACGTCAACATTCCAAGCCACAATGAATGATCTCTTTCGGGTAGGGGTATGCACGGTTCGGTTCGATTCGGTTCGGTTCGGTTATTAGCATTAGCCGTAACCGTAACCGAAGTCATCGGTTAATCGGTTCGGTTAATTCGGTTAATATGTCGGTTTTCGGTTCGGTTCGGTTCGGTTAATTTTCGGTTAATAACCAATTCAAATAAGGGCTAATTTTTTTGCTTAGAAATACATGTAATGGAGGTATAAATACATGAAATAGATGTATAAATACATAAAATCTAATAGTTTTAATGTAACTATAAAAAAAAGTTACATTTTACTAGTAAAAAAAGTTACAATAAAAAATGTAACTACCAAAAAATGATACGTGTAACTGATAAAAAAGTATACATGTAATTGTAAAAAGATGTGGGTCATCCGAATCACAACTACAAATCTCTACAAGTTGAGCTAGCACTATAAAAAAATGCATATAACATAAAAGTAAAAAATATACGATTTCTAATACATGGGGTATAAGTCATTATAGTAAAAAAACACATAAATCTTACAAAGATCTAATACATGTACATTTTCTAAGATAAATAAAAAAAAAATGAAATTATGAACCTCCAACATCTTCAAAATCTTCAATATCCGGTTATCAAACTCTCCTGTCGGACTTATCGCCAAGATCCGGTCACTCTAATACTTCAAAATTAAACTCTCAGATCCGGTCATCCTTAAAAAATGAAGTTATGAACCTCTAAACCGGACTTCTCTCAAAAACCCACCACACTTTCCGGCAAAAAAATCAAATATAGGATGAATTGTGTTTTTAAATTCTTGAAGTTATATGAGATAGAGACATAGAGATAGAAAGAGATGTAGAAAGAGAGAGGGATTAAAGTAAAGATGAATATCTAAATGAAAAAAAGATAGAGTTATATGAGAGAGTTAAAGATTAGATAATTGAAAGGAACTTGGTAAGTAACTGAACTCATTAGGTCTTGTATTGAATTTGGAAATGCACATAGAGAAGAAAATGAAAAAGAAAGCTCTGGTCATGCATTAAATTAGATTAAGGTGGCTGCAAAACAATCATGTGTCAAATCCCAACTGTACAAGAAATGTCACCACAAAACTTTTTCAATTCTTTTACATCCTCTGCTGGTTGACTGCAAAACCCCGAAAATACCCTTTATCTCATTAGTTACATAATCCACGTGGATGCTCCTTGTCCACATACATTGGTTTATTGGATTTTCTGAACTGGGGTGAGTTTTCTCCTTATAATTAGCCTATATATATATACACACACATACATATAGGGGAAAGTGAATACGGTGCTGTTAGGCACTTAACCTTACACGCAAAACCAATCAAAATTACGTCGTTTTGATTAAAAATCTCCTAATTCAATTAAAATCAATTCCATATTGATAGAAAGATTTAAAATCACATCCCTTCTTTGTTGTTCTTCTTCCAATTCGTCTTCCAGTTTGCACAACTTCTTCTCAAGCCACTTCCATCATCGACTTAACAAGTAATAATATTCTTTCTACGAATCCACTCAAAGAATTTTAATGTGGATAAAAAATTACTTTATTAAAGAGTAAAATAATCCCAAAAGGTCTTATTTAAACAAAGGAAAAGAAATTTAATGTTATTAATATATAGTGAGAATCAAATAGGAAGTTTATTTTGGCTAGTAAGTATAGGAAGCAATAAGATTAGGACATGTAGCAAAATTTAAAATAAAGAGGAAGGGTATTTTAGTCAATCTTATCCTTTTCTTCTTCTTCCTCCCAGTAACATCGAAACCCACCATTTTCAAAACCCACCATCTTCAACCATTTCTTCACTTTCAATCTCAATAATCACTACATTATAGTGCGATTTTCGTCACCAATCAATGATTTAAACACCCGATCAACGTGTTCTTCAGCTTTTTTTTTTTTTAAGAAAACCCAGTTTAATTTCATTCAAATCTCGTTTTTTCCCGTGATTTTGAAGATAATCACTCGATCCGTTCGATTCGATCGCTGATAAGTGTTTCTATCATTCAAAATTCGTCAATCGTTGAAGAAATCGGCTTCGATCAATGTAAGAAATTCTTTAATTTCATTTTTACGATCTGGGTTTTTATTTAGTCATTGCGTTTTACGATCTTGGCGGGGGTCCGGGGGCAGCGCCCCTGGAAACAGGGTCCAAGGGGCAGAGCCCCTGGCTGGGGTCGAGCTACCAGGTCAGCTTGGAAATTTTTTTTTTCGATTAAATTGCTTTAATAAAATGTATCAGAAAATTTAGTTTTCCAGAAATTGGCTCATTTCGAAGACAGTAATTCGTAGACAATTCAGACAATTTTTGATTTGCTACTCTCTGGTTCAGACAATTCACAGATAGTTCACAGACAGTTTTATGTGTCCATTGCGTTTTAGAAATAAGAGAGTTTTATGTGTTTTCTGGCCATTGCGTTTTAGAAAAAAACACATTTTTAAGTCTTTCCAGTCATTGCGTTTTAGGTAAAACACATTTTTGAAGTGTTTTTAGTCATTGTGTTTTGGGTAAAACACATTTTTAGGTGTTTTCAGTCCATTACGTTTTAGAGATAACACTTTCTTTTGTTTTTTTAGGCCATTGCGTTTTAGAAATGAGACATTTTTAAGTGTTTTCTGGCCATTGCGTTTTATAAATAAGACATTTCTTTGTGTTTTTGGTGCATTGCGTTTTAGGTAAAACACTTTTGAGAAATTTACTATTCTAGCCAAGAATAAAGTCAAATTACCAATTTAGCCAAGTGATGCGTCTTTGGAAGGCCCCTTAAGGTTTGGGATGCGTCTTTGGAAGGCCCCTTAAGATTTGTATATTTTAATCCAAATTATTTGTTTACAAAAAAAAAAAAAAAAATCGTACTTTTACTGTAGCGACGCATTAGATAGGTTCCAAACTCATCAAAACATGTGCCAAACTCATCCCAAGATGCGTCTATATTCCCTAAAAAATTGTGCCAAACTCATTAGATAGGTTCCAAACTCATCAAAACATGTGCCAAACTCATTAGATAGATTTCTGCATTATTTAAAAACACGTGTCAGCATTTTACTGGCGGACGGGGCCTTCCAAAGACGCATCACTTGGCTAAATTGGTAATTTGACTTTATTCTTGGCTAGAATAGTAATTTTCTCAACACTTTTTATGTGTTTTCAGTCAATTGCGTTTTAGAAAACATACATTTTAAGTGTTTTCTGGCCATTGCGTTTTAGGAATAAGACATTTGTTTGTGTTTTTGGTGCATTGCGTTTTAGGTAAAACACATTTTTATGTGTTTTCAGTCCATTGCGTTTTAGAAAGTATATTTTCTTTTGTGTTTTTAGGCTATTGCGTTTTATAAATAAGATATTTCTTTGTGTTTTCTGGCCATTACGTTTTACAAATAAGACATTTCTTTGTGTTTTTTGTGCATTGCGTTTTAGAAAAATGTCATTTTTTAGGTTTTTTTTCCATTGCGTTTTACGCAACTGGGTTTTTTCCATTGCGTTTTATGCAACTGGGTTTTCAATTTTTTTTTCCGAAAATATAGCAATAGTATACTCGTTTTAAAGATAAAAAAACGCTCGTTTTTTTGGTGCAATTTTTATAAAAAAAATAATGTCGTATGAAAGAGTTATTAACGTTTAAAAAACGGGGGGAATTAGAGGAGAGAGAAACTATTGTCTTGGATTGACTAGAATGCCACTAAACAAACCCACGCACCTCTTTTCTTCCTTTCAATTTCACTCATTTAATCTTAGCCCTTGATTAAATAAATGGATGGTCAAGATTACTTCTTAGCCTTCTCAGCCAAATAAACTTCCTATTATATCCTAACCCTATTAATATAAACATCCAGAAAATTCATTTATAGCAATTTAGCAACAAATTAACATTATTGGAGATTTTGTTTCATATTTTCAATTTTACAGCAATTCACCCAAAAATTATATTCACATACAAATATAATAGTTTAATAGGTTTGGTGGTGGTCTTCTTCTTCTTGTTTGACAATCTTGCTGTTTGATATGAATCTTAATTCACTCAAGAGTATCAAAGTTTCAAGAAACTTTGATTTTAAGGAGGCAAGTAAAATAGTTTGAGAACGGTTTGCTTGAATAGCAAAGAGCAGAGGGACAACACAAATCTTTTAGAGGCAACATAGTCGATGGCATGTTTGATCCATGTATTGATTGTACCCGTAACAATTATCATAACAATATGATCTATGATCTTTGGGAATGGTTTGCTTAAATAGCCAAGATGGTCATGAAAAGACCAATTAAGATGACAATTAAAAATCTAATATATAGTTTTTCACTTTCCACCGAACCGTCTGGATCTTTTCTGGTACGAGTCTAACGCCTCAACAAAACTAGTCTTGTTAAATTCCAGATCATCTTTTTCAACAAAGTAGAGTTCAGTATACGCCATTTGCCATATCATAAAGTTGTCAATGCTATACTTCCCACCCGTTCGGATCATTAGATCAGGATTAGGAAACTCTGAGCACTTCGTCTCGAGTTCTTGCTGGAAAACATTTTCATCGATATCCTCGGGTTGTTGTATAACACCATCTTTCACCTTCTCAGCAAGAGCCATGCAAGCCTGAATGATGTCCCCACGTCCTGTGTAATCGATTGCTTCGATAATATGAAGCGACTTGTTGTTCTTTGTAGTTTCTTCCATCTTGGTTATCATGTCTAGCAATGAGTCTGAAATTGAGTCCCTTTTGCCTATTACTGAAACCCTAATATCATTTCTATACGAAACAAAAACAACGAGCAACAAATTTAATATTACCGAAACAAATTTAATATTAATTTTCCATAACTCTTAGTAAACAAAAAAGTTACATAAAAATGGTTAACATGAAGAAAAAACAGAGTTATATAAACAGTTCTAGACTTATATTGAAACAGATGGTAAACGGGCAACAAGCTGTGCCGCTACTCCTTTTTAAATAACAAAAGGTATTTTAAAAACTACGTCCATAGATCTCAGGATCATAACATTACTCTGGATAACCATTTGAACTCGACTAAGTAAAGTCATAAGATTACTATAAAAGGTCATTACTTCTTCTATGGGCCTCATCTTATAACTATTATTCCCAGGACCATAGTTTTAAGTATAAATGTTTGAAAAATGAAAACATCTTAAGACTTGTTATGGACCATAGTTTTAAGCTAGAAATGTTTGAGAAATAAAAACTTGTGTGAAGAACTGGTCTGTCTATGGGGGGCCTTTCCCCATGCTACAACACTGAATCTGCTTCTGTCTGGGTCAACAGACCCTCATGACCTTTGTTTCATATATTTAAAAATATATGTTTTTTTTTATGTTTTATGATTATAAACTAAAATTAAGTTTGTGTAAAAACCTTTCTAGATCTTCCAAGCACAGTTTCGTTATGTTTGTTGCAACATCAACCTCCTCCTGCATTTATATAAACAATTTTTTATAACTAAGGAAGTTGAGATGCTAGTAATTCTTGTTATATTTCTTACTTTGGACCGATGGACGCTTGCAGAAGAAAGCGTAGAGACAGAGAGAACTTTTATTCGGAGCTCGCAGCAAATCCGTGCAATATCATTCAACTGGTCGCCGCTAGCACCATCCATGAACATTATTGCGACGTGTGTAGGCAACAATTCTGCTTGAAGTCCATCATATAACGCTTGATATTTTAGTTCTGCTACACTATCCTCTTCTTCAGCAATTAAAATCGATGGGGCCATTTTCTTATTTTTTGCTGTTGTATGTGTTAACCTATTTGTATTTATAGAATGGTTAATTTGACAAAACAAATAAATAATTTGTATCCATTATTAAAGCTCGATGGCTAAAGGGTGCCGGGCTAAAACTAGAGGGTGGCAGTGGCTCATCAATTTACGGGGGAGTATATTGACTTTAGTTTGAACGACATACAACTAAACAAGTGTCAACAGGAACGGATTTTATTTTTATATGTAAACAAATTTATGGTTTTTTATATTAACTAGAAAAGTGACAAGCGCGCGTTGCGCCGCGGGCAACGAAAGTGACATGCAGTCGATCAAGTTCACAAACTCCAGTTATGCAATCAATGCTAATAGAATAACAACAATGGTAACCCAAGTGTATCAATTATATAAACTCCTAAACCTTTATTCTTCCTTCACATCTCACAATTGCTTACTTGTTTCTTGTTTATAGAATTCCGATAAGAAACTGTAGGAGGCTGCAATCTTCCTTGGGGGTAGCTGCACAAAATTATCATATGTAAATGGTAGTTTTAACAGTGTGGGGACCAAGTAAAAGATGACATTAAATTTGGAAGAGTATTGAATGTTATGAGTGATACATACGCGTGTTCAATTCCTTCTAATGCTTGAAAACATTTATTAAGTGCAACCAACATCAGTGACACAACCATTGAGAATTAAGCCTGTCATGTATGCTTTGAGAGTGATAATTAGAAAAGTAAATTGCATAAAACGTCCTTTAAGTTTCACCAATCTTGCTGCCGGTTTCAGCCTTAATCTTTAAAAGTTGCCAAAACCAGCCTTTAAGATTAATTTTGTTTTCGGTTTCATCCTTTATCACTAACCCAGCTACTAATCCATTTTAAATGCCCTCACATGCATAGCATGTGAGGGTAAAACCGTCTTTTCATGCTTGTGATGTTATTAAAACCCTAATAAAATCCCAGACCCACTTTTTTACCGTTATTTCGTTCTATTTTTGTTTTGATCCGACTTCCATATCAGATTCGTTTATAATTTATTTTGATTATGTATCTAATACTTGATCAAGGTTCAAACTTGATCCCTTCGCTTTCATTAAAACGATTGACACTTTGATCGGGTTTAAATTCTTTTAAAAATTTTGTTCGGATTATATTAAATCTAATCTGTAAATCTGATTGTTGTTTTCGAAAGACAAAGTCGTTTAACAGATTTTGTGAAAATGATTTCTATTCTTTTCAATTAAACGATTTTCTGTTCGAAGAACATGGATTTTTTTTTTCTTTTATCCAAAAACAGTGATTTGATTTCGAAAGAAAGAAAGATCTTGATGTGTATCTGATTTCTAACAGAGTGTTTAAGGGGATTGGAGTAAACCATTAATTTTGATTTCGCGATCGACTATTTTGTTTGACTTCGTCGGATTTTCTTGTCGGAAAACGGTTATCTCTGATTTGGTTCTGTTTAAGGGGATGGGCTTCACTTCGATTGACAAAACTAATCAAATGATGAGGGACTATGTTATCAAATCCAAATCAACAATTGATCTTGCCGTTATTGATTTTTTTTCTTTTTGGTTCCTCTTTTGCGTCTCTGCTTTAATTCGTAAAACAGGGGACTATGTTATTTCAATGAAGTAATCTTCTCTTATTGACAAACACTGTTAAAAGGTTATACAAGTGGGCGTGGGATATTGTGTAGTTGCTGCAACAAAGTGCTACTTGTTTTTTGAGCCTTATGAATTAATGCTCTTATAATCTGTCAATAGGTTAGCTCCACAACGTGAGTTTCTCCAACAAACATACAGACATGTTTCCTCAAACTTTTCAGGATGATTAATTGTTCTTTATGTCTTAATATTGTCGGATATCAGCATATCTTTCTCTCAACTGGAATCTCGCTCCATCGGTATGCATCTACCTTCGGTTTAATGAAAGCGAAGGGATCAAGTTTGAACCTTGATCAAGTATTGGATACCAGAATTAGAATAAATTATAAACGAAATTATAGAACGAAATAAGGGCAAAAAAGTGGGTCTGGGATTTTATTAGGGTTTTAAAAACATCACAAGCATGAAAAGACGGTTTTACCCTCACATGCTATGCATGTGAGGCTTAGTGATAAAGGATGAAACCGGCAACAAAATTAATCTTAAAGGCTGGTTTTGGCAACTTTTAAAGATTAAGGAAGAAACCAGCAAGATTGGTGAAACTTAAAGGACGTTTTGTGCAATTTACTCTAATTAGAATAATCAGTATTTAATATTCAATGTCAACTAATTCCAAAATACAAACTCATAGTGTAAAGAATGAACTAACCTTATAGTTTTAAGTATTATTATCATGAAGTATAAGCAGGTAGGGACTTTTGTTCCATATAAGATTATTATTTTTGAAACTTTTGTGAATATAAATCTTATACAGATCATAAGGGCACCTCTGTTGTGCATAACTCTTATACAAATCTGATAATATGCGATTTCACAATATCGTACGTATTGTACGTTAAGGGATATTGTATTTTACACTTGGGTTATTGGATTTAATCACCCCCAACTATTAGCTATTTGCCGCTTCCACCCTCAACTATCACTTTGACGCCCGTCACTCCCAACTTAACACTTAGTGTGCTCTGTCACCACGTCATTAACTGATCGCTAACTTTTGATGTTGTTTTTATACTTTTGGGGGTGTCATAGGGATCTTAGGAAGGTTTTATGGATTTTTGGACACCCCCAAAAGTATAGTAACAAGCTCAAAAGTTAGTGATCAGTTAACGACGTGGTGACAAAACAAAGTAAGTGTAAAGTTGGGGGTGACGGGCGTCAAAGTGATAGTTGGGGGTGGCAACGGCTAATAGCCAATAGTTAGGGTGATAAAATCCAATAACCCTTTACACTTTTACTATATATATATATATATATATATATATATATATATATATATATATAGGGGAATGTTTAAATGAGAATGTTAAATACTGCGAGAAACCGTGAAAACGAATGGAAAAACTATGAGAACTTGGTAAAAAATAGTTCAAATTCAAAAATTCTTTTTACACTTATCATTATTATTCAAATATAATATTAGAAATTAAATTTACAAATTTAAATTTACGTGAATTCATAAATAAAATAAATTTACACATGTGTAAGTTTGTCATTTTACACATGTGTAAATATGTTGTATTTACACATGTGTAAAAAATCTAATAAGAGGGATTTTTAGAGGAGAAATGACCTATTTGAAGTTGTAAAATCTTTTTTTGATGTTGTATTTTAATTACAATGAGGTTTTTATTAAAAAAAATTGGTTTTGATTGGTTTTTTCATTCGTTCTCACGCTTCTCGCAATATTTAGCTTTCTCAAGATAACTCCCTATATATATATATAGGATTGGGTTCAAGAGTGAACACTAGTGTAGTTTATGAACTGAGCGAACTAACCTTGGCCATACATGTGTGTAGATCAATGGCCAGGATTTGATGATGAAATACACTAGTGTATTTTACGATTTGATGATGAAATCCTAGCCATCTACGTGTGTAAATCAATGGCCAAGATTTGTTCACTCAGTTCGCGAATACACTAGCGTTCACTCTAGAACCCCACCCTATATATATATATATATAGGGGCTGGTTAACGTACAAATGCGCTTATCGTACATTACGTACGCTACAATCTCAGCCGTCAGATCATCTTCCCGCATTGAAAATCGCATGTGAAATTGAATTACCACATGCGAAATTGTTACCAGAATTATCACATGCGAAATTGAATTACCACATGCGAAATTGTTACAAAAAAACAACCTTCTATTTCATCAAAATTATCACATGCGAAATTGAATTACCACATGCGAAATTGTTACAAAAAAACACCTGCTATTTCATCAAAATTATCACATGCGAAATTATTACAAAAAAAAACAACATGCGATTTTCATTGCGGGAAGATGATCTGACGGCTGAGATTGTAGCGTACGTAATGTACGATAAGGGAATTTGTACAGTACCCTTTACCTATATATATATATATATATGGTAGGGTTCATGCGAGAACCACCTTTATTGTGAGAACCGCGAGAACAAATTTTTTTAATAACGAAATGTAGCGATTTTTTGATAAAAATAAAAAAATTTATGTGTTTTTTAGGTTTTTTTTTTAGATATTTTTGGTTGTGTTCACATTGGTTCTCGCAATAAAGGGTGGTTCCTAACGAATCCTTCTCATATATATATAGTAGAGATCCTGCGGAAAGTGTGTTTTTCCTAGAAAGTCTAGGAAGCGATCTGGGCCATCCAATGGGTGTGTTTAATGGTTGAGATCATCTTGGTGGCATTTTGGTAATATATGTTTCTTAAAAATAGGATTATTTAATTAATCAGGGGTAGATATGTCATTTAGCTTTTTTTAAATATGGAAATAATTGTCATTCCATAACCACCCCACATTTCTTGCGATTTTTTTTCTCTCTCTCTCCCTTTCTCTCTTCTCTCTCTCTTCCTTCTATCCTTCATGAAGAAACACATCAAGAAAACACATCGTATTAATCTGCATGCTGTTAAAACACAACGGTATTAATCTGCTTGCTGTTAAAACACAATGTCAATAAATCCTCCAGCATTACCAGCATAGGTGGTAAAACACAACGTCAAGAAATCCTCCAGCATTACCAACATGAATGCTAAAACACAACTGTATTAATCTGCTTGCTGTTAAAACACAATGTCAAGAAATCCTCCAGCATTACCTGGATGGATGGTAAAACACAACGTCAAGAAATCCTCCAGCATTACCAACATGAATGCTAAAACACAACTGTATTAATCTGCTTGCTGTTAAAACACAATGTTAAGAAATCCTCCAGCATTACCAGCATGGATGGTAAAACACATCGTCAATAAATCCTCAGCATTACCAGCATGGATGGTAAAACACAGCGTCAATAAATCCTCCAGCATTACCAACATGAATGCTAAAAGACAACTGTATTAATCTGCTTGCTGTTAAAACACAATGTCAAGAAATCCTCCAGCATTACCAGCATGGATGGTAAAACACAGCGTCAAGAAATCCTCCAGCATTACCAACATGAATGCTAAAACACAACTGTATTAATCTGCTTGCTGTTAAAACACAATGTCATGAAATCCTCCAGCATTACCTGCATGGATGGTAAAACACAGCGTCAAGAAATCCTCCAGCATTACCAGCATGAATGTTAAAACACAATGTCAAGAAATTCTCCATCATTACCAGCATGAATGGTAAAACACAGCGTCAAGAAATCCTCGATCATCACCCTTCCGTCGTCATCTCTAATTCTCTTCGACACCATTCGTCTTCAACCCCCACTTTCATCATCGTCTCCGGCTGTCACCCATCATAATCACCATCTTCATCTCCGTTCAACCATCTCCGGCTTTAACTTATGATGACAACCACCTTCACCGTGAACTGAAATTAGGGTTTTCAGTTTGTGATGTAGAAGAAGACGGGCAGGATTCGTTTTTTGTTTGCTGTTCACATCTTACTATGTTTCGAAAACCACAATTGAGAAAATTATGGAGAAACAGTTTCCATAATCTTATGCATTTTTAGTTAATGAGAGATAAAATTCCAAAAATAAAATAAAATGTCAAATTACACAAGTGCCCTTTTAGTTAAAATCCCTCCATGCCATGTGTCACATTCTTATTGCTTCCTAAAACTAATATCCATATATATATATATATAGATGGATATTAGTTTTAATACAATTTATAATTTTTAATTATAATATAATTTTATAATTTATAGTTTATAATATAATTATAACTAGTGGCATATCCCTGCGCTTCGCGGCGGGAATTTGATCGGTATCGGTTCGACATGTATTGGGATTAGAATCAGTCATTATTGGTTTGATTCGTTATAACAGGCTTTCAGTACCGGTTCATTTCGTTACAACATATCGATAAGTGTTTTACGTCAAACAAAAACGATACAAACAAATACCTATATCGATGTTGCGCGGCGGATATTGCTTATTTCATCTCATCAAGGTTAGCAAAAAAAAAAAAAACAAACCCGCTAAAACTTGGATAATAGATGAGAAAAACAAAAATATGGCTTGTTGTTCATAGATGGAACGTAGCCATACGATGTAAATTATAGTTTATTGGATTTGTTTCTTAAGTTAACTAGGTGGATTCACCCGCGCGTTGCGTCGGGAATTCGACCAGTATCGCTTTGGTTCATTATGATACTGCACTCGAAACCGATACAAAAATCTAATACATTAAGTCGTGATATGCCAAAAGGATATCAAAACGTGTTTTGTGTCGATGCAAAAACGGGTCGTAACCTCAACATCGGGTTAACGGCCCATTAGAAAAACGTGATAAATGCCTGAATGAATATGCTAATATGAACCATTAACAAAAACCAAAAAACCGCATGACATGGTCGTTAACAGAGATGGTACATAGACAAATATGATGCAAAGTTGAACTGGTGTTGTGGTGTGTTATTGCTGCTATGTAAGGAAACTATTGAAGTTGCTTTACCAGATCTTATGCAAGTTGTGTGGGGGTACAATCTTCAACATTCATCTTGAAGCGCACATATGTAATCTATGATAGAATAGCAAGACTGAAGGCTGATCGTTGCATCAAGATATGTGGTATTCTTTAGGTCTATGAATGCAAAATACGATGTTTAGTAGAAATAACAATAAGTTATTTAAAAGGTTAAGCTTACGTCAATGTCGAGAGTTTGATATTCAAGTTGTTATAGGGGGTGTATGCGCCTCTTTCCCCTGCTAAATGAAGTCTCGCAACACTATCGAGTAATAGTTTTCCATTGAGTTCAAGGGCCTGCAGATATAATTATGCTTGTTAGTTTAGAAAAAAAATACAAATTCTATTATATACATAAACCAAATAAGAAATCCAGTATATAAAATACATTTTTGACAGGTCAATCTGCAAACCCAGTGGGTTGTCAACAACATAGACCATTTATGACATGTTCGAGGGTGTAACCAAAAACTTACCCGAACCCCTTCACAGGTCGACCTTACACTATATATCAAAAAGATCTCAGAAGGTAGAATAACTTTTTATGTTGCAAAATTAATGAATAACGTTCACAAATCTCAAACCCAACTACATATTTAACAACCTCACTACCAATAATGCATTAGAGAAATATTACATGATATATGTAAGGTAAACCAAAAAATTAGTAAATTATAGGACTTCTGGAAGAGATAAAATAAACCTTTTGAGTTGTATCAGGAGTGGCAAAATTCAACATGTCCATAACCTGCAAATCGACAAACCCTATTAAGTATGCAATCTTTTGTGACAGATTAAAATCCTAACATGACATATACACAAATTATAGAATAAATAATTAGTTACAAAACCTTAAACCTTGTATAAGTAACAAACATGTAAATGTTCATCAGATTACTATAAATGAGAAAAAAAACAACACACTGATTCACCGAACAAATTGATCTTCATAATTATAATAACAAAACACAAATACACAGAAATTGTAATAAGAAAACACAGATATGCATAAATTAGATTAATGAACCAAAAAACTTAACACAATCAAAGCACATGTACCTCAACATTGAAACTAATTTACGATTCAAGTGTGTCACGAAAATCATGTGAGGGATTTGTTCATCAATACCCGGTGGCTCCTGCTTTGAAGGATTTCACAAAGACGGCTGATTGTTGTTGGTAAGGACGGTGGTGATGTTTGATATCTGGTATAGGCTTAGGTCGATTTAGGCCTCAACTTGTTTTTTCTTGAATTAGGACTGAATTAGGGCTCAGGAGAAACGGGGAGGCAACCAGGGATGTAGGAAGAGAATTTCTGGGCCAACGGTGGCATCAGCTGGAAAAGGTTGTCTTGAATAGAAGTAGGAAGAAGAAAGTGGTGGTCAGTGACACTCCATTCGCTGTTAAACGTGACAACGATACACAGATCGGCCACCATCGCCACCATCCATCATCGTGTGAACCAGAGACCTTCATCACTGGCCGATGGCCGGAATGTCAGGACAAAGGCGGTGGCGGGCAGCGGATCTGTGTTCATCGACATTCCATCGTCCTCTGAAACCAGAGACCATCGCCACTGGCCGACGGCCATAACGACAGAAAACAGACGGCGGCGGGGCGGTGGATTTCATCGGCGTTCCTCTCTCACTTTTGCCAAATGAAGAAGATAAACAGAATAAAAGGGGTGTGCTGGTGAAGACCCCCTCATTTACTGTTCAATACATTTGATTTTTAATTTTAAAATATGTATATACTAGGTTATAACCCCGTGTATTACACGGGTTGAATAAATAAATTTTATATATTATATAATAAAACAATATATCTTTAAAAACCTTGTTTATTGCACGAGTTAAATAAATATAATTTTATATATTAAATTATAAAAAGTTATATATATAATAACAATATTGTACAGGTTGAATAAGTGTAATTTTATATACAAAATAAAAAAGTTATATCTTTAAAACTACGTGTATTATACGAGTTGAATAAATGTAATTTTGTTTACCAAATAATAAAATAATACATATTTAAAAAACCCTATTTATTACATGGGTTGAATAAATGTAATTTTATATACCAAATAATAAAAAAATTACATCTTAAAAAATATGCGTAGTACACGCTTTGAATAAATGTAATTTTCTGAACTAAATAATAAAAAATATATATATCCTTAAAAACCTCGTGTATTGTACGAATTGAATAAATCTAATTTTATACATCAAATAATGAAATTACGATTTTGGCCCTCGTGGTTATATCACTTTTACCCTTTTAGCCCAAAAAAGAATTTTTTAACATCTAATTAATGTCTTTTTTTCTAACCTTTTTGGCCCCTAACGTCTTTTTTAACCCTTTTGGCCCCTAACATTTAATGGATGGGGTTAGTGTTAGGGGCCAAAAGGATTAGAAAAAAAGACGTTAGGGACTCAGATGTTAAAAAAAAAAAAATTGGGCTAAAAGGGTAAAAGTGATATAACTACAGGGGCCAAAATTGTAATTTTCTCTAAATAATATTATAAATGAGAAGAAGATTAAACTAAATAATAATTATCCATAAGATATTAAACTAAAAAATATTTAATAAGAGGGTTATCTATAATTAATTAGAAAAAATTAAATTAAAATAATAATTATCTATAAGAGATGCCTTAATATGATGGCAAGTGTCCCAAAAGTGGTTTCTTTTATTATAGAGTATAGATAATATAATTAATATTTATTTTCTTTCAATGTTTTCCCTATATTAATTGACAAGTTTTGTTCCCTTCACATCTTTACTGTTCAATTTTGTTGGTTTTAATTGGTCATTGTCCATATCTTAGTTTTCTATTGGTCCAAATCATTCTTTCTTTTTTATTTTCTTTTTTAATGTGTTGAACCCCCTGTTTTCACATCTCATCAGTATCACCACGTAAATACTACCAGTCTACCATCTCTTTTCTCACTCTCACACATGAACAATTCCTGACTAGATTCTACACCTAGCTCATCCACTGGTTCCTTTGCACCGGCGGCCTCCCCATCGACCGCGTATCTGAGGATGAAATCAGGATGGGGAGGAGATTATAGAAAGGGCGGTGGAAGAAGAGGAGGAAACGCGGATAATATATCTTTAACGGTGGTAGTGTGGCATCGGTGGCTTTCCGACGATAGTGTTAGGAGCGAGAAAACGAGAAGCGAGAGTGTGTGTGTGTGTTTAGTCCAAGCTCATATACTTATCGGCGGTGGCTATGGTGATGTGGAGAGATGGTCGTGGCTCCGACGATAGGGGTTGATGGCGGGCGATGAACTACTGCTGGGTCGGTGATGAAAGACGACTGGGATGAAGATGAATATAAGGGAGATGCAATGGTCAAGATGAACTACTACGGGCTCATGGTTTTGGTTTTCCAATAGGTTGTTTAAGCAAACCTCAATTTTTGCGTTTATTTGTCATCCACTCAATTCTATATTGAATATTTGTAGAATTGAATATTTAGTAGAAAAATGTGTACGTAAATTACATTAATCATTTGTCGTTTGGTATTTACTAGCATTTCTATTAATAATAATTCTTATATTATTATATTAAACATAATATTAAGTTTTGTTTTACTATACTAAGTCTCAATATCGTATAAATACTGTAATAATTCGAGCTAATAACAACCGAATTTCTATCATGTAACGAACACACAGCGACGTGTGGATACGTGGTTCAACGCGTTTACATCTGTTTTTTGTTCAACTTAATGGTCACGCCGCAACGCGCGGGTCTCAAAAAACTCGTTTTATATAAGTAGCATAAAAAATGTAACTCATGTATATTTAACTATTAAAGATTCTAATATAGTGATTTCTTTAATTATCATTTTGAATATGTTAATTTTTCCTTAAATGTTTGTCTGGACCGGTTCCACCCCACCTAAGAAAACTTTCATAGTAGTCATTTGCTGATTAACATGACTTAAATAAATAATATTCAAATGCAAATGATTTTGCATTCCTACCTGTACCCACATAATTGGTATTGAGCAAAGGCAAAAGCAGTAAAACCACACAACAACAACAACCAGTAATCAATATCTTCTTTTGACTCTTGTTCTCTTCCGCGTCGCCATCGTGCTTCCCATCGGCAACATTCCTTGGGCTCCTGACATTACTTATATATTCTCTATAGGTTGCATAAACATTGATGTCTCTCCCGGTCCATCACCTAGCTGGCACCACCACAACCCCCATCTAACGCCGTTGTCACCATTTGTCTTCTCCGACTGGGATAAGAAGGTAACAAATTGACTTCTCTGTTTGTACTCTGTTGTAACTCTGGAACCAAAAATCAACTCCCGTTTCCAAGATGCACATGAGGGATGACGGTGAAAATCCTATCCATCACGGCTGTTTAAACCACAAAAAGCATCACCGTCACCCAACCTACTGTACAAGCACCATATTAGGGCATAGCCGGTCGGTCATCGGAGTTTCATCTCTCTTCCACGTATAGTCCTATGCACCAGGTGTAAGAAACATGTGAATGAAGACAAAACTAAATAGGGTTGAAATTGAACAGCTTGAAAAGCCTGTGGCCAAAGTAAACCAGCGAATTCATCACTGGCGCAAACCAACGATGGGAATTGATGTATATAACAATTTTACATGTTGCATTTTTAGAAGCAAAGTAAAAAGCAGAGAAAATGAGTATCGAATTTGACTAAATATACTAATGTTAATATCCGTGAACTTCGCGGCTTTGATAAAATAATATGTTTTTGAGGCATAGATTCAAAGATAATTATACGTTTATGATGATGATAACGAAATTCTCCGAAGGAAATAAATATAGTGAACTAGTTAGAAACCCGTGTATTACACGGGTTGAATAAGTGTACATAATCCATTATTTATTATGTACTAAAGATATATAAATATTAAACCTAGCCATGACACCAACCAAGTTATGGTGGAAAGTTGTGTGCCAGGGTAAATATTTATCTTAGACTAAATTCCTCACACTTGGACTTCTAGTGGGTGAAATAGTACCCACGAAATACACATAAATTAATAGTGTCCAAAGTGAGTTAGTTAAGATAATATTTTTATGTATTTTCATATATTATTATTACTAGTAGGGTGCCCGCGCGATGCGGCGGGGGCGACACTTTGGATTGCGGCACTCGTTGCTGGTAGTTTTCTTATTTGTATATGATAACATTATTGTGGTGGATATATGTCATAAGTGTTACACATGGGAGCCTAACACCTATAATGTCTTGCAATGTTCGATCAACTGCCTCTATCGCCTGACGTTTCGCCATCGATGCCTCATCCCATATAATTAACTTGGAGGACCTAATTAGTTGACTTATAATTCCTAAAATTTTGGGACATAGTTTACTATTTATCTACTAAATATCGTAAATTAGTATTAAATAATTCCTAAAATTTTGGGATATAGTTTACTATCTATCTACTAATATCGTAAATTAGTATTAAATAAATATCGTAAATTAGTATTAAATAATTCCTGATATAAAATAAACTTTATTATTCATGGGATAGTCTAGATCAAACAAAAACAACTGAAAATGAAAAAAAACATAAAAACACTTAATATATTTCATCTAATTTCTCTTCTTTTTTGATCCGTTTTTCTTGTTTGTGCTCGAATCAGCAGTATCATCTAATTCATCTTCTTTCTCATCGTCCTTAGAATCATCTAAATTTATAACCTCGACCCATTTCCATTCAGAGAGTCTCTTAGATCTTTTCTTTTGATTCTCATACTTCCGATCCTTAAAAAACATAAATTTAATAAAAAAGTTAAAAAATGATTAAATAAATTTTATAAAAAAAAACAAATATTGAATAAAAAAATTTAAAAAAGATTAAATAAATTTTAAAATTACCTCTTTACTAAATTGACGTTGAAGATTAGACTTGTATGGACTGAACATTGCACCATAAGAAATAATTTCAACACTATTATCACCATCATCCTACAATAAAACACCAAATAATAACATAACGAACTTGTTAATATGAAAGATTATAAGCGAAAATATTACTTAAAAACTAACAAAAGCTTGTTCGACAACTGGGGTGTTTAAATTGGTGTGTTGAATCTGAAAAATCAAATAAGTTAGTATTCACATAAAAGTAAATAAAAGAAGCCGGCGGTCTTCTTAGGAGGCACCGGTTCGATCCCTGGCTGAGGCTGGGTATTTGGACATCTCGGTGAAGGCTTGGCCCGGGGTTTTACCCGGGTTCGAGTCCAAGGGGGGGCGCGGTTTTACCTATTCCACGGGGTTTCCGCGCATCAGGGGTGTGCTACGATTTCTAGCGGTGGTCGAGTAGTCGGCCTTTGGACATAGCTCCGAAAGGGTGGGTTTACACGTGGAAAGCAGTTAGCCGTTCAAAAAAAAAAAAAAAGAAAACAATTATTCATTATTGCGATATAACAAAACTTATCATAGAACCGACCTTAGATTTTTCAATATCGCATGCTTGTTTTGTCGCATCAAGTGAATTCAGAACTGGCTCCATATTTTAAATCTGTTTAGCAATAGAAATGTAGAATTGTGAGTGTTTGCTATGTATTTATAGTAGTCCATTAGGGTTTAGTTTTAGATTGGTCATCCATTTATTTAGGAAGTTTGTTGTGAGTTTTAAGTTTTTAAAATAAGATGCACATATCCTATTTAGTTTGTTGTGGCATGTTTAATAGGAAGTTTGTTGTGAGTTTTATCTATACTATATTAAACATGCCACAACAAACTGACTCTGTACAAGTAAAATTAGGGAATATTTTAGTTTATTAATGTCGTTCAAAACAAAAAAACTTGGGTAAAAAACAAATGTTAATGCACGGTAGCTAGGTAATGGTCAAAGCTGGCTTGGGTAAAAAATAAATGTTGGCTTTAATCAATTGTACATTTACGCATCGGCTATTTGTACTTTATGAACGCACGACGAAACTAAAAAAGACAACTATCGAAACGTTTAAAAAAATGTGCCGATCGTCATGGTACCTTCGGATTTTTTTAAAACATTACGGGTTGTAAGATATCGCAGGAATACATTAAAGAATTAAAGAGGGGGGAAGTGTAACTAATTACCCATAATTATGTTAAATGTCAAGGATTTAAATGTAATAGATTGAGGGACTAAAAAATAATTATGGTTTAAAAGACCACTTTACCCTCATTCTAGGGGTTTATTTATAAATAATGGGGGAAGAAGTTCTTAACTTTTGGGAATCCTTCCCTCATGTATTATAATATAGTATAGATTATTATTATTATTTATTTTTTATTCAAATCCCATTTACATTCCAACTTCTAAATCCTTGTACTTGCACACCTTGTTCTTGCACACCTTGTTCATCCTTCTTAGGATAATTTGGTGCTTCAACTTCTCAAGACGATCATCTCACGTTTGTTGAAACCACTTGCAAAACTGTGAGTATACTCGATCCCTTTTTCATTTTTAAACACTTTGGGTGCAACATGTACATATATACAAAAACCCGTAGTCACAATTAAACATGTTTATCAATCACACTCTATCCACCATTAAACATGAAACTTGTTATACTTGTTAAACTCATATGCTATGTTTACATTGTGTCTATATGCTCATTAACTTTGCAAGCCTACCTTAACAATTATAGCGCTATAGGATTAACGCCCCGCTTGTATACTTGTGGTATTGTTAAGTAAAACACATTACACCCTCTTCATTTCGGAGATGTTGGGTAAACACAATTGCGTTAAACTCTGGTTTGACATATAGCTTACACCCGTACAACATGTTAGCAACTTGTATACATTTTGTCATGTTGGATATGAGTACACTTAAAACATTTTTCATATTATGTTATGTATTCAAACTTGTATACTCGCCAACATATTTGTTGATCTTTATTTTAATACACGTTGCAGGTTGATAGTTGATGATCGAAGGAACAAGTTTAGGGTAGACTCACGCTTAAACAAATAAACTATATTTTGATTCATGATTTCGTTGCTACAATTTTGATGCATTTGTTTTGATTGAATAATGTATGAAATTTAGCATTTATGAAATTTTGATTAATTATATTGTCACAATTAGTGTTATGATGTAATGAGCAATCTTGTGATCGTCTCACTCCGATGTTTCCGCCATCGGTTGGGGTGTGACATACCGCTCCTTCGGTGCCACTGAAGGAGTGAGGTTTGCAATCCATAAAGGTTTTGAAAGTGCAAACCCGAGATTGAGAAGGTGTAGGTTGACCTGTCGCGTAAAACGAAGCGAACAAGATTAAGAGTGACAAGGCAACACGAGAACAGGATCTAAACATCCTAGAATGGTAGGTTTACCTCTGGGATGGGTTGCCAAAGCCTCCGCATCCCGGGCGTTTATTAGGGCCGTCAGCTGGTCCAGAGTCATGTTAACATTGCCTCTTCCGCGTCCGGTCATTGTCTTCACGTTCACAAAACACAGAATGAGAATGACGCCACACTGTTGTGAGAAATATAGAAGGAAGTTTGACTGTGACACACACGTATGTATCTTATATCCAAAGCCTTATATACTAAGAACACTACTACGTATATCATCGCATATGTACCAAGTAAGTAACAAATAAACACATGCACGAGCTATGTACTCTAGAGTGTTGAGCCTTTCACTTGGAGTGTAGTGTCGTTGCGGTTCGTTGTATACAAATCAGGTTATAGTATGGTTTTTCTCAAAAAGACTTTTCTTTTTAAAACAAAGTTCACTATAACCAATGGCTCTAATGCCAATCTGTCACACCCTCAATTTCCATATGCGGGGTACTACCGCTAGGCGTGTGACTGACCAGGATCATGCCACCAATCATATTGAACAAATAAATATAATAAAGTAAACATATCACTACCAATACGATTAGTGACTAATGTCCAAAGTTTAAAGTCAAAAAAAATGTTTAAAGTTAACAGCTGAAGCATAAGTTTAATAGTTCAAACAATAGTTTTAAAAGTTCGTAGAATTCCTAAGAATCCAACATAGGTTCAACACGACCACTACACTCCTCCGCTGCAAGCTCCCGAGCTATTACCGAGTACCTGCAAAGCATGCAGTAGGGTGTCAACATAAAGTTGGCGAGTTCACGGTTTATCCAGTTTTATTTCCAAAAACTTGTGTTGATAAATTACTCATTTATATCATGCCATGGGGAGCTACCCCATCTATAAGCTACTAAACTCCATAATACCAAACACTTGCGACTTCTTGAATCGTTGTTGCCCCGTTTGTCAATGTCTATCATCATTGACGGCTTGCCAAGGCCTATTAGTTCACGCACGTCCTCAAAAGGCATGGTGTGAGGTTAGTGAAACCTAAATAGCACTATCAACTAATATCCCCTTCGCCAGGCCCCTACGATTAATTGGTATAGAAAGTGGGGACTTCGTGATAAAGTTTCGTTTAGTATGCTAGTTCATGAAATATAAATAGCATTTAACAATATTCCAAACCAGGAATACTAGTCAATCCCAAACCAGGGAAAGTGTTGTTCGTTCTGTTCCCAACCACCGGGAATACATGCTTTTAGTAAAGTGTGTGAACTCACCTTTGTTTTACTCAGCAGGTTATTTACTCGTTTCTAGAGTTTGGTCAACCACGTCCTATTATGGTTACCAATAGAAATTAGGTTCGTATAAAAGTAGTCCACATATTTTTACACGTATCTAACAAGTAGCACATAAGCATCACGTATCACATAATAAACATGCGGGCCGTATAGTAACTTATAACACAATCCCAAATCTGTGAACAGTAACATACACAATCTAATACGGGTATTCTAACTGTGCGGCCCAATAAATCATACGGCCCAATATGCGAGTGTGTGGTCTGATTATGAGTGTGCGGCACACTATCAGATGTGCGGTCACCTGGTAGTGTGCGGTCATGCAATAGTTAGTTGTACAATGTGCATCGGGTGCTTGTACATAAGACTGTGCAGTCTTAAAGGTATGCGACTATGCACTATTTGGTGGTACCTTATGCTACGACAGTTGTAACCCTCATGGGTGTGTGGCACACGTGGCTAGTAGGTGTGCAATGTGTTATGAACGGTTGTATGACGTGTGCGGGTGTAGGTATAAATTTTTGATATATTTTAAGCACTTTTTACTCGCGAATCAAGCTTTAGATTTATAAAACACGATATAATACTATCACTCTACACAAGTTAGGGCAAGTGCACCCATCGCAGACGTAGTATAGTGATGGCAAGATACCGAGGTCGTCCAAGGACACAAGAGCTTTTAGTACCGGCTTATCGTTAACGTCTAATCTAACCAAATTTTAATAAAAAGTTTTGAAAGTTTTAAAAGATAAACTAGAAAATAAAAATATAAAAATATAAGTAAAACAAATAGACAAGAAGGAATCACTTGGTTCCAACTCCTCTTTTATGTATCCTTTGATGATTTCCGCACTTTGGGCTTTTTAAGAGATTATCTTTAAGTTATAGTAGTAGGCCCCCTTCCATGCAGCATTACCCTTAACCTATTGGTCTGAGTCAGCAACGATACAGTCTCGCAAGGTCGGATTATTGAAAGACAATTAAGTAAGTTATTAATGCGAAAACTGGTAGGCCCCCTTCCAAGCAGCGTTACCCTCAACCTATTGGTCTGAGTCAGCAAGGATACAATCCTGCAAGGTTGGTTTAATGTTTTAATAGTAGTTTATAGATAAGGGATTCCAAGTGGTTCTTACTTCCCCCAATTTGATGCTATCTGCCTCAAGGGAAGTCCTACTAAGCATGAATCAGGTCCTCGTAGGATCTATACACTGAATGAGGCAATAATTTTACCCAAACACCCTTTTAACCCCCTTCCAGGTAGTTAACGCGCTTTATATAGACCGTAAAGTCACGAATGAGTGAATCCACAAAACATGAAGAAATGATTAAGTAAAATTCACCTTCAATATAGAAAACTAGTTATTAAATCACTAATACATACCCATATGAAAAGTAGCCAAAGATTGGAAATCAAAAGTAATACATAAAAGATTTATCTTCACCAAGTGATGTAAGAGTTTAGCCAAGCATGGCCTTTGTTTGACAAGAACTCTTACGATTGATCTTGGATCCCGAGACTACTACACACTCTAAAAGATGAAAGATGGATGATGGATGATGGTGGTGGGTGTTGGTGTTGTAGTGGTGGTGGACTGGTGGCAAGTGTGAGAGAAGTGGTTTGCCAAGGGATGAGTTGGAATGAAACAAAACACCCCTATTTATAGCTGAAATCAGACTGCTCACACGGCCCTGTGCTCACCTGGCACGACCCTGTGGCCTTCAATATATCTCTTCTTCATTAACTGCATGTGTCAGGTATTGTACTAACACGGCCTCGTGTGTCAACGGCACAGACCATGGTGATTGTACTTGCTGTACTATCTTAGATTCTGCGAATCTTAGAGTTGACCACAACCCATGTTGAGTTGGCACGACCCCGTGTTGGTTTGTCTTTTGCCGTTGTTTTTTTCTGCAGGGAATCTTGACTGGTGATGCGTGTGAAGTGTTATATATATTAGGTGTATATTTTAAGCCCCTTTAACACTTTTTAGTCAAGTTTTAAATTTATAAAACACGATATTTACTAACACTAAACACACATATGGGCAAGTGCACCCATCGTGAGCGTAGTATAGTGTTGGTAAGATACCGAGGTCGTCCAAGGACACAAGAGCTTTTAGTACCGGTTTATCCTCAACGTCTAATCAAATCAAAAAGTTTAGAAAAATGTTTTAAGCTAAGAAAAATAAAAACTAATTTAAATGCTGAAAAGAAAAATAAAAAGAAAAAACAGATAGACAAGATGAATCACTTGGTTCCGACTCGTGTATAGTGTAACCTTTGATTATTTCCGCACTTTTGCACTTATTTAAGAGATTATCTTAGTTATTGTAGTAGGTCCCTCTTTTGAAGGTGACGTTACCCTCAACCTAGTAGTTTGAGTCAGCAAGGATACAATCCTAAAGGGTCGGATTATTGAAAGATAATTAATTAAGTTATTAATGCAAATTATGGTAGGCCCCTCTTTTGGAGGTGACGTTACCCTCGACTAAGTAGTCTGAGTCAGCAGGGATACAGTCCTAAATAGCCGGGTTATAGTATTAATAGTAGTTAACTTATGAGGGGATCAAAGAGTTTGGACCCCCACCATCCAATACCGTTAAGTATTGAAGGAGGTCCTACTAAATTTGACCCAGGTCCATTGCAGGACCTCTAAATGCTGAACAATGGCAAGACTCTTACCAAACCGTTCCCTTAACCCCCGACCAGGTAGCCAACATACCTCCATATAGACCGTGGAGATATGAATGGTGAAAATCTTTTATTTTATATAGACAGTAAAATAATGCCAAGACACCACGGACAAACGATAAGGAAGAATCACCTTCAACATAAGAAACTAGTTATTAAAGTCATTAATACAAAACCAAGTAAAAAGTGCGAAAATATTAGAAATAAAAAGTATTACACTAGACACTTGTCTTCACCAAGTGATGTAAGAGACTTAGGCAAACATGGCCTTGATTGTCAAGAACTCTTACGATCAATCTTGGATCCCGAGACGACTCACACACTCTATGATGGACAATGGATGATGGTGGTGGATGATGGTGTTATGGTGGTGGTGGGTGGTGGGTGAAGTGTGAGAGAGGTGGTGTGCCAAGGGATGGTTTGAGCTTGAGCCAAGCACTCCTATTTATAGGCTGAACAGAAGCTCGGGCACGACCCTGTGTCCAGTGGGCACGGCCCCGTGTCCACATCCTTCTCTTTCTTCATTTATTGCAGTTTGTCTTATTAGTTGACCACGCCCCCGTGTCCGCTGAGCACGACCCCGTGTGCAGAAAAATCTTTGTACTATGAAGATTTGCCTGGATTGTGCGAATCTTATAGTTGACCACGGCCCGTGTCCGCTGAGCACGGCCCCGTGGTGGGCAATAGAAGCTTCTACCACTTTGTCTTTTCTGCTGACACTTGGGCACGCCCCCGTGCTGGCTGAGCACGGGGCGTGTTCAGTCTTCTGACCTCTTGTTTTGCTTGGGAAGATGCTGTCGTGGGGTCGGGCATGTCACGTCTTGTTCCTTTTCTTGTATTTATGTTAGATTTTGATGTCTTTTTGCTTCTTTTGTTAATTTGAGCTCATTTAATCCTGAAAATACAAAAGGAAGACAAAAGCACACTTTTTCCAACATTAGTACTAAAAAAGGGTTAGTTTTATGCCACAATTGATGTAATTTATATGTTGCATTTTGCACACATCAAATACCCCCACACTTGAATCTTTGCTTGTCCTCAAGCAAAACTCTTTAATATGTGGCTATTACACTCCCAAATGGAATGGGTAGAGAAGAAGGTTTTTGGGCTTATCATAGAGTGTCGGGATTTTCCAAGATTCTTTATTTGGTTTTATTTTTATTTATTTACAATCATATTCGTCATGATTTATTTAAAACTTTTCATAAGATAAATTACTTATTAGGGCATAACATGCCTTTGTAAAATCTTATTTATATACAAGTTCACATACCTCACGGGGATCACTCAACACTCGGCCGAAAATGTATTTTTGTGGATCACTCGAGAGCGGCATGGAACTTACTCCTACCATAAGCTTGCCAAGCAATCAATCCTCCTCCTTTTTAACTTATGTACCTTTGTAAATATCAAGAGGACTTTGTGGGTGAAGGGTTAGGCTTGGGTTAAAGGTAGGTGGTTGGGTTAGTGGTTAGTAGAAAAAAGGGCGAAAAGCGTAACAAGCGTCGGTTTTCGTAAGACTTTTATAACTTTTATTTTGATGAAGCTATTATTCAAACAAAGTTATTTTTGATGAACTTGTTTGATTATTTTCTTTTGCTTCATCATCAACACATTTTTTTTTTTTTTGAAAAGTCATACGAAAAACCGAGCTAGTTACTAAAACAAAGGGTTAAAAAAAGAAAAAGGGTTTTGGTGTTTGGTTTGGGTTATGAAATGAAAAGGTTTAGGCTCAAAGGGGCTAACTAGGGGGATTTTGGGTAGGTGGTAAAAAAAAGAAAAATAATGGTGTAGAAATAAAAAGGGTTAGTCCTAATGCCTCCATCATTTACTTACTCGGGTTTAAGTTGGTAAGGACCGGGAATGTATCGTCATGGCAAGTTCTAGAGTCGTAAGAACCAAGCGGCTATTCACACAAGAAACGAAAAATGAGCATTTAGTTTAATGATATGTAATTGTATGCTCAATAAAGGCTCAAAACTCACTTTTGTGGGAATGGGTTTTTATGTGATCAAGTATATATAATCAAATTTTAACTAAGTTTGTCATGCCTTTTCATAATTTTCTTATGTTGGTTCTTTTTATCACGACGCTATCGGTTGTAAATTCGTAAAAATATAACCTTTTTTTAGAACTTGAATTTCCCGAGTTAAATCTAGACAAGTAAAAAAAATGAAAATTTTTGAAAAAAATTTGGGGTGATTAGCGGTTCCAATAGAGTTTTGTGTAAGGCTTGTATTTAGGACTTGCAAGATTCAAGGTTTTAGCATCCCCCCCACACTTAAATTACACATTGTCCTCAATGTGTCCCAAAAATAAATTTTTAGGTTGATTGAATGTGTAAAAGGTGCGATTTAAGTAATAATTTATGTTACTGGGCACTGGACACGGCCCCGTGTTGTCCGGGCACGGCCCCGTGTTCAAGTGCCAGTAACAAAATTAAATCAAGAGAAACAGAAGCCTGGACACGGGGGCGTGTTGGGTGAACACGGCCCGTGTCCAGTTACCTGAACTGAGTCTTTTTCTGCAGACTGTGCAGCACGGGGCCGTGTTAGGCGGACACGGCCCGTGCCGAGCTTACTGTAAACGAAGAATTTTGTCGGATGGTCCTGTTTTCCTGCATGGGGTGCTGGTTCAAGTTTCCCTTGTATCCTTTGCCATCTCAAGTGTGTTTTATTCCTGAAAATTAAAACTAACTAGAAAACATGAAAATTAATCTAAACTAAACTAAGGATAGTTCCGCGGAATGCCTCCGTGGTGCGCCACGTTTATAAGGGTCCTTGGCTAGACCCAAAGCCTGGTCATATGTTACCCAAGTGGGATGTATTGCATCCCATGTTACACCGTCGGAGAGCGTCATCCAAGCTTGAGTCTATGACCTTCATGTAGTTGACCGGGTCTTCGTCCTCTACTCTTTTCCACATTCAAACTTCACTTCCTTGTCCCCAAACTTCAATGTTAACGTTCCGTCGTTCATATCCACCACTGCTTGGGCGGTGGCTAGAAATGGCCTCCCGAGGATGAGAGGGACATCGGTGTCTTCTTCCATGTCTAGGATGACAAAGTCGGTTGGGAAAATGAAGTTGTCAACTTTTACCAATAGATTTTCAGCGACACCTTGTGGAAATTTGACGGATCTGTCGGCGAATTGTATGCTCATCTTTGTAGGGCTTGTTGCTCCTAGGCCGAGTCGTTTGAACATCGATGTGGGCATGAGGTTAATGCTAGCCCCAAGATCAGCTAATGCATTACGAACGGGGGATTCCCCAATCGAGCAAGGAATTGTGAAGCTTCCGGGATTGATTTTCTTTTGTGGAAGTTTGTTGAGTACTAAGGCGGAGCATTCTTCGCCTAAGTTAACGAATTGCAATGATTCAATTTTCCTTTTGTGAGTGAGGAAATCCCTCATGAATTTTGCATATTTAGGCATTTGGGTTAGGACCTCAATAAAAGGAATATTAACATGCAATTGTTTTAGTAAATTTTCGAACTTTGCGAATTGCTCATCGGTCTTTTGATGATTTAACCTACCGGGGTACGGAATTGGAGGAGTCTTGGTGGGCCCTTGATTTGGTAAAGAAGCCTTTTCTGATGCGGGTGGAGCCATGGCTTGGCTAGACTGGCTTCTTTCATCTGGCGGTAATGGAGCCTCCTCGGGACCCACGGTTCGATTTCTCAATGTGATGAGATGTACTTGTGCTTTCGGGTTGGTTTCGGTATTGCTAGGTAACGCGCCTTGTGGTCTCTCGGAGAAATTTTGAGCTATTTGATTTAATTGTTTTTCAATGTTTTGAATGCTAGCTTGTTGATTTCTAAAATTCGATTCCAATTGTTGAAATCGATCCGAGTTTTTCTTTTCGGTGTCGGAGATGAGGCGAGATACAGTATCTTCAAGCCTTTCTCTTCCACCTTGTTGTTGAGAGAAATTTTGTGGTTGTTGAAAGTTAGTTCGTTGGTTTTGTTGGTTACTACTATTGCCGGGATCTCTCCAACCAAGGTTTGGGTGGTTACGCCATCCTTGGTTGTAGGTACCCGTTGGAGGACCCGACGGCCTAGGTCTGTTATCAATGTAGTTTACCGTTTCTGTTTGTTCATCTAATTCTTTCATAAAACTCCAATTTTCATGTGGCCCACCACACCCTTCACAAGCCATAACCGAGGCCGTTTTTGTCATTTCTAGCCTTTTGATTTTCGAAGAGAGGGCCTCGATTTGGGCTTGTAAAGAGGTGCTTTCATCAACCTTGTGGGCGCCCGGGGCAATAGATTTATTACCTCGGGGAGTGTGCCATTGAAAATTGGTTTGAGTAATTTCCTCAATTTGATTATATATTTCATTTGGGCGACGATTACCAAAAAGTCCCCCGGAGCTAGAATCAAGTGTTTGTCTTGTGTGTGGCAACAACCCATTGTAGAAAGTGGATACTTGTTGCCATACCGCAAGACCGTGATGAGGACACTTTCTTAGTAGCTCCTTGAACCTTTCCCAAGTTTCATATAAGGATTCCCCATCTTCTTGTGAATATGTATTAATTTCAGTCATTAATTTAGCCGTTTTAGCAGGAGGGAAATACTTATATAGAAACTTTTGGGCTAGTTCATCCCAAGTGTTTACCGAGCCAACTGGGAGGGTGTTAAGCCAAGCCTTAGCTCGGTCTTTTAGTGAAAATGGAAACATTCGAAGGCAGACGGCGTCATTTGATGCTCCATTGATCCGAAAGGTATCACATATTTCTAAGAAATTAGTGATATGTAGATGGGGATCCTCGTCCGCAAGCCCATGGAAGGTTGCGGAGTTTTGAAGCATTTGTATCAAATGTGGCCGAAGTTCGAAGTTATTGGCTTCGACATTCGGTGCATTGATAGCGGCGCCGAGATTACCTACGGTGGGCCATAGGTAATCCATGAGGGTACGTTGGTCTGCCATTGGAAGTGGGTCCCCCGAAACTTTCTCTTGATTTTTAGCTTTAAGTCTTTTTCTGAGAAAGCGTTCGGGTTCTTCTAGAGGTTCTTTTATGTCTCTACTAGAACTGGAGCTCATGCACTACGTAGGAAGTTCAAATGTGGCGCCAAGGTTCCAAGTCCTGCGATAAAAACATAAAAGAATGTTGGTCAGAAGGTTCACCACGGCCCCGTGCTCAGTGAACACGGCCCGTGGTCAGATTTACAGTAATTGTTCTCCGGATCCCTGTTACTGGGAGTTGGACACGGCCCCGTGTTGCACCGACACGGCCCCGTGCTCAGCTCTCTGTAACTCGGAAAATAAAAACTGCCAGTGATAGTGCTGGACACGACCCGTGTCCGACCAGGCACGGCCCGTGCTGAGCTCTGCAGAAACAGAAAAACTAAAAAAATCCTAAAAAAATTTGAAAAATAAGAAAAAAGATTAGGCCGTTGATTCCTAACTTTCTTAAAATCCTTGTGTCCCCGGCAACGGCGCCAAAAACTTGATGCGTGTGAAGTGTTATATATATTAGGTGTATATTTTAAGCCCCTTTAACACTTTTTAGTCAAGTTTTAAATTTATAAAACACGATATTTACTAACACTAAACACACATATGGGCAAGTGCACCCACCGTGAGCGTAGTATAGTGTTGGTAAGATACCGAGGTCGTCCAAGGACACAAGAGCTTTTAGTACCGGTTTATCCTCAACGTCTAATCAAATCAAAAAGTTTAGAAAAATGTTTTAAGCTAAGAAAAATAAAAACTAATTTAAATGCTGAAAAGAAAAATAAAAAGAAAAAACAGATAGACAAGAAGAATCACTTGGTTCCGACTCGTGTATAGTGTAACCTTTGATTATTTCCGCACTTTTGCACTTATTTAAGAGATTATCTTAGTTATTGTAGTAGGCCCCTCTTTTGAAGGTGACGTTACCCTCAACCCAGTAGTTTGAGTCAGCAAGGATACAATCCTAAAGGGTCGGATTATTGAAAGATAATTAATTAAGTTATTAATGCAAATTATGGTAGGCCCCTCTTTTGGAGGTGACGTTACCCTCGACTAAGTAGTCTGAGTCAGCAGGGATACAGTCCTAAATAGCCGGGTTATAGTATTAATAGTAGTTAACTTATGAGGGGATCAAAGAGTTTGGACCCCCGCCATCCAATACCGTTAAGTATTGAAGGAGGTCCTACTAAATTTGACCCAGGTCCATTGCAGGACCTCTAAATGCTGAACAATGGCAAGACTCTTACCAAACCGTTCCCTTAACCCCCGACCAGGTAGCCAACATACCTCCATATAGACCGTGGAGATATGAATGGTGAAAATCTTTTATTTTATATAGACAGTAAAATAATGCCAAGACACCACGGACAAACGATAAGGAAGAATCACCTTCAACATAAGAAACTAGTTATTAAAGTCATTAATACAAAACCAAGTAAAAAGTGCGAAAATATTAGAAATAAAAAGTATTACACTAGACACTTGTCTTCACCAAGTGATGTAAGAGACTTAGGCAAACATGGCCTTGATTGTCAAGAACTCTTACGATCAATCTTGGATCCCGAGACGACTCACACACTCTATGATGGACAATGGATGATGGTGGTGGATGATGGTGTTATGGTGGTGGTGGGTGGTGGGTGAAGTGTGAGAGAGGTGGTGTGCCAAGGGATGGTTTGAGCTTGAGCCAAGCACTCCTATTTATAGGCTGAACAGAAGCTCGGGCACGACCCTGTTTCCAGTGGGCACGGCCCCGTGTCCACATCCTTCTCTTTCTTCATTTATTGCAGTTTGTCTTATTAGTTGACCACGCCCCCCGTGTCCGCTGAGCACGACCCCGTGTGCAGAAAAATCTTTGTACTATGAAGATTTGCCTGGATTGTGCGAATCTTATAGTTGACCACGGCCCGTGTCCGCTGAGCACGGCCCCGTGGTGGGCAATAAAAGCTTTTACCACTTTGTCTTTTCTGCTGACACTTGGGCACGCCCCCGTGCTGGCTGAGCACGGGGCGTGTTCAGTCTTCTGACCTCTTGTTTTGCTTGGGAAGATGCTGTCGTGGGGTCGGGCATGTCACGTCTTGTTCCTTTTCTTGTATTTATGTTAGATTTTGATGTCTTTTTGCTTCTTTTGTTAATTTGAGCTCATTTAATCCTGAAAATACAAAAGGAAGACAAAAGCACACTTTTTCCAACATTAGTAGTAAAAAAGGGTTAGTTTTATGCCACAATTGATGTAATTTATATGTTGCATTTTGCACACATCACTGGGCACGGCCCATGCCTGGTGGGCACGACCCCATGCCTAAGCTTTTATTTTTGTTATTTTTGTTGGTTTGGATGTGGATGGAGGCTCGGCGAGTCGTGTCAAACCTTCTTCTTTGAATTTATGTTGGTTTTTGCTGTTAATTTATTTCTTTTGTGTATTTAAGCTCTTTTGATCCTGTAAATTAAAAGTAAATAAAGAAACATGCTTTTTCCAACATTAGTACCGAAAAGGGTTGATTTTACGCCTTGTTTGATGTAATTTATATGTTATATTTTACGTACATCATTATACCTCATGCAATACGAGGTGTACGTTACATGAGTGTGTAGTCCCAATCAATCCAAATAGCATTCATTCAGTTCTTCACAATCTCTCGCAACCCCCGACCCCTGCCTCGGGAGGCGGGCGGCCGCGGCCTACTCAGAGATGGTGGTATCGGTGTTTATCATTATTTGGCAGCGGAATTTACATCAGGACCGTAGTTAGGAAATATTTTATCAGAGTAAAATACCATATTTTTTTTTTAATATTAAACACATGGGAAATTCCCAAGTTTCCATTACAAACATTTTATAGGGGTAAACCCTATTTTATTAAGTAAAAACATCTTCTTTATTTAGGTAACTTTTATAGCCACTTTTCCGAGCCTTCAGTGCTGTCCAGCTGGCTTCTATTTGGCTTTCACATTTTGTTACTTGAAACGCGTTTAAAAACATTTTGTCAGTGGGAAGTACTGGTGAGTGAATCCCAATTTAATCAAGACAGGTTTTATCAGTTTTACAGTATTGAGGGCGATCTCGCAGTTACATTTGTTTACCTTTCTACTTTAATTACCACCCACGGTACTGTCAACCCGACTTGTGGTCATATTACTACTCACAGTGTAGTAATAAATTTTGTATACAAAACCCCAACATACCTACGATAATTGTAGAATACAAATACTCAATCACTATTTAATATAATGTAAAACATTTGAGGTTTTGTAAAAACAGTTTGCAAAAAGGTTCACAAAAAGGAGATTACTCACATTGCTACTTTAGGGTTTTTTTTGGTGTTTTCCTGGTTATAATCTATTAATTAGACAATGCACATGCGTTAGTATAATAACCCGATATTTACATTAGTTATACCCTCCCTGAGACAGAACTCCAACGACTACGTCGGGCAGAGCCTCAACAGCCATTACGGAACGCTAGATCAATCGGGCAGCGTATCTAATACGTAACCGGGGGTTATGATACTTACAACGAGGCAGAACTTCGTTATTTAGGGGGGTATAACGCCTGGGTATTAATTCTACACTTCAAAAATTAGAGAGAGAGTTTGAGATTTGAACGACGGAATTTGAATGCCGATCGTTCCAATTTATAGGGCTACTTCGTCAGTCCCTCGCGCCCCGCGTAAACCACACAAGGGGCTTACGCGCCCCGCGAGCTAGGGGGTGTAGGCCCTAGCCTTGCCCACTCAGCGGCCTAGCTTCGACACGCATACGACACGTGGCAGCTCCAGGTGCCGCCTCTTGTCCTATCGCTCGTGACCCGCGTAAGATCAAGGGTAGTCTGTCGCGGCCCGCGACAGACTTGTTTTTTTTTGTTTTTTTTTTATTTTTTATTATATAAAGGTATTTTGGGCCATTTCTCGTATACGGGGTATATTTTAAGGCGTATATGTATGTTCTAAATATATTAGGGGTGTCAGAAATAATTTTGGTGGGTTGTTATATCCTCCCCACCTTGTTTTAGAACTCGTCCTCGAGGTCTACTGGAATAGGCTTCTCTACAAATTTAAGCTTTTTATTTACTTCTATGTCCTTAAGAGGCACTACTAGTGATTCATCAGCTAAACACTTTTTGAGATTACAATATTACATACATAAAATACATCATGTATTCCTGCCATTTCCTCTGGCAGTTGTAGCTGGTAGGCTACATGTCCTATTATTTTAATAATCTCAAAAGGTACAACATACCTAGGGCTTAGCTTTCCCCTTTTGATGAATCTAACCACTCTTTTCCAAGGAGAAACCTTTAATAAAACTTTATCTCCTACCTGAAATTCCAATGGCTTTCGCCTGTTATCTGCCTAACTCTTTTGTCGATCACGTGCTGCTTTCAGTCTTTCCTTGACTTGAATAACTTTGTCCGTTGTTTCTTGTACTATTTCTGGTCCAGACAATTGCTTTTCTCTAATTTCTGCCCAACAGACTGGGGTTCGGCACTTTCATCCATGAAGTGATTCGAATGGTGCAGCATTGATGCTGGTATGATAGCTGTTGTTGTAAGAAAATTCTATCAATGGTAAGTGATCGTCCCAATTTCCTCCGAAATCAATTACACAAGCTCTAAGCATATCTTCCATTTTCTGAATTGTCCTTTCTTTGTCCAGCTGTTTGAGGATGATAAGCGGTGCTGAGATTGAGCTTGGTTCCCATCTCTTTTTGGAAACCAGTCCAAAAATGAGAAGTAAAACGGCTATCTCTATTAGAAACAATTGACAAAGGAATTCCATGTAATGAAACTATTTCATTTACATACAACTTGGCTAACTGTTCCATACTGAAAGTTTCTTTCATCGGTAAGAAATGAGCTGACTTAGTTAGCCTGTCTACAATCACAAATTGTATCATTACCTTTTCGTGTCTTGGGTAATTTGGTAACAAAGTCCATTGTTATCAATTCCCATTTCCAAACCGGCATTTCTAACTGCTGCAATAAACCTTAGGGTTTCTGGTGTTCAGCTTTAACTTGTGAACAGGTTAGACACTTGGCAACATAAGCTGCTATATCCTTTTTCATTCCTATCCACCAGAAATTCTTTCTTAAGTCCTGATAGATCTTATCACTTCCAGGATGCATCATACATTTAGACTTATGGGCTTCCTCTAATATACGGTGGTCTAGGTTTCCTAGTTTAGGTATCCACATCCTTTCCTTATGGAATCTCCATATTCCATCTGTTCCTTGTTCTAGTTCCTTAATCATTCCTTTCAATTTCTCAGTATCATCCTTGATTACTGATTCTGTGCTTTCCTAATCTGTTCATTTAAATCTACTTGTAGATTTAATTTAAGAGAACGTACTCTTTTTGGCTTTTCATGATACTTTCGACTTATAGTATCAGCTACAACATTAGCCTTTCCTGCATGGTACTGGATATTACAATCAGAATCACTAAGTATCTCCATCCAGCGTCTTCTTCTCATATTTAATTCCTTTTGCCCAAAAACATACCTTAAACTCTTATGATCGGTAAAAATGGTAAACTTACTACCATAAAGGTAATGTCTCCAAATCTTAAGGGCAAAAATTATGGCTCCTAATTCCAAATCATGGGTTGAGTAATTCTCTTCATGATTCTTAAGTTGTCTAGAGGCGTATGCTATAACCTTTTGACGTTGCATCAAAACACATCCATAACCTAACATAGAAGCGTCACAATAGACTACAAAGTCTTCAGTTCCTTCTGGTAATGCTAGTATGGGTGCGTTGGTTAATCTTTGCTTAAGAATTCTAAAGGCTTCTTCTTGTTTTGGTCCCCATTCAAACTTAACAGATTTACAGGTTAGCTTAGTTAAGGGAATGACTATTCTAGAAAAATCTCGGATAAATCTCCTATAATAACCGGCCAATCCTAGAAAACTTCTAACCTCGGCTGGTGATTCAGGGGTTTTCCATTTGGTAATTGCCTCAATCTTTGTGGGATCCGCATGAATTCCTTCATGATTGACTAAATGTCCAAGAAACTGCACTTCTTCTAACCAAAATTCGCATTTTGAAAACTTAGCATAAAGCTTTTCTTTTCTCAGCAAATTTAGGAGAGTATGCAGATGCGCTGCATGTTCCTCTTTACTCTTAGAGTAAATGAGAATATCATCTATAAAGACAATTATGAATTTATCCAAATATGTCTTACATATTCGGTTCATCATGTCCATAAATGCGGCTGGGGCATTGGTTAAACCAAATGGCATGACAGTAAATTCATAGTGGCCATACCTTGTTCTAAAAGCGGTCTTAGGAATAAACGGTAGGGTGCTTTGGCAATTGGTGTTGTTCCTGGTAGCAGATGAATTCTGAATTCGACTTCTCTGTCCGGCGGTAGTCCTGGAAATTCTTCTGGAAATACGTCTGAGAATTGAGATACTACGGGAATATCTTTCAATTCTTTTCCTTTAGTGTTAATGATTATGGAAATCAAATACACTAATGATCATTTTCTTACATAACTGGTTGTTTTCATCACAGAGATGAATTTCGTGGATCTAGATGGTTTATCTCCTTTTATTGTAATCTTTTCACCTTTTGGTGAATTTACTTGAATTGACTTTTGATCACATAAAATACTAGCTTTATTAGCTACTAACCAATCCATTCCTAATACAATATCAAATCCTGCCAGATTCATTGGATAGAGGTTTGCGATAAACTTTTGATTTAAAAATTCTATTCTTGATCCCTGCAAGATTTTGGCGATTTTAATGGTTTCCCCATTTGCTGTCTCTAATAGATATTCTTGTTGAAGTTTAGTTAATGGTTGATTGAGAAGTTTGCAAAATGAAGTATTAATAAAACTTTGGTTTGCACCAGAGTCAAATAATACTTTAGCAAAAACATCATTAACTAAAAACGTACCGGAGATCACATCCGGAATCATTTTGGCTTCTTCTGCAGTCAGAACAAATGCTCTAGCATTCTTAGTAGTCTTGTTGTTCATGGCTGGAGCTAGTTTCGGACAATTTGGCTTGATATGTCCCTTTTCTCCACAGTTGAAACACACTCCATTACTGGGTTTCTTCCTACAATCTTCTTCCTGGTGTCCCGGTATCTTACAGAAATTACAGTAGGTGGAGCATATTCCCGAATGCTTCTTCTTACAGGCTTTACAGTAAGGTGCAGAGGTAGAACCTACGTTTTTCCCAAGATTGGAATTTCCTTAGCGAAATCCTTGGGTAAGCTTTTGAGCTAGGTTCCTCCTCTGGTTCTCTTCTTTTGTACGTACTAATTCATCTGTCAAGGTATTAGCTAGTTCTACAGCTTCTTCTATGGTTTGTGGTCTAGCTGCCATGACTACATGCCTAATCTCACTGATTAATCCCCAAATGTAACGGGAGATTAATATTGGTTCTGGTGATGCAAGGGTCGGCACTATTCTAGCATATTCAAAGAATGTAGTAGTGTAACCCTTACTATCCACTCCAGTTATCCTAAGGTTTAAGAACTTATTTGCTATCTGTTCTTTTTCATTAGGAGGACAGAGTTTCCTTTCCACCATGTTCTTAAACTCATTCCATTCCATATTATAAACCCTGTCACTTCCCCTAGATTGGAGGATAGTGTTCCACCATTCTAAAACTGAGTTCTTAAACAGATTGGAGGCAAACATTATCTTATCCTCTTTTGCGCACTTGCTTATTTTTAAGACTGCCTCAGTCTTTTCTATCCAGCGTAGAGCTGCAATGGCTCCTTCGTTGCCCGAGAATTCTATTGGTTTACAGGACCAGAATTCTTTGTAAGAACAACCATAAGACATGGTTCTTCTTCTTTTTTGAATTGGAAATTGAAGTAGGGGTCCATTGTTTACGCTGTGTTCTAGTTCAGTAGGTGGTCGTTTACTGCCATTATTAGTTTTATTATCCGCTTCCTTAACCGTTTTGATAATATATGGCATTGCGTCTATAATCCCTTGTGCCACTATGTGTTGGATGGCACTATTATCTACTTGGTTTCCATTATTATCATTATTCTGGTTTTCTTGATTCACTTCGTTGTCCATCTGAATTTTAAACATTTACCACGTATTAATATCACAAGACAATATCCAATACAAACAATCATACCACAAGCATATTGATCCAAAATCGTCGTCATTGCGACCTTTACTCTATTTTATATTATGCATCTATATCTATTACAAATACAACTGGAATCGAAAATACAATACTAGTATGCATCAGTAGCTATAGGATTATCTATTTTAGTTGATTAAATTTTTTTTCAACATAGAAACATATTATATATATATTACTATTACTATTATTACTATTACTGGTATGGGTTCATCTAGAATTGCATATTACGCTCGTCATATTTCCAGACGAGCCTTTCAGCTATTTGTCTCATCCTCTCACTTCCTTCTAAAATCTCCTCACCAAAGGTTCAGAGTTCTTGCACATTCTCAGTGCTCATGGGTGGTGCGGTTGCTGGTATCGGGTCTGGGAACTGGGGCATGGGTTCTTCGTAAGGGTACGGGTTTTCTAGGATCTCCCTAATATATTGGTCATTATCAAAATATGTGTCCAGAGGGTTAAGGTTTGGATAGGGTGCTAGGTTTTGCATGGGTTCGTCTTGTAGTGGATAGCGTTGTTGATAATCCCTATGGTCGTCAAACCATGGGTCGTAGTCTGGGGGATGGGGTGCTAGTACTCTAGGAATCTCAGCTGGGTCAAAATCAGGTATTGGTATTTGGTCTACTGGGTTTGGCTCAATTTCCATAGGTTGTGTGGGAAATAGTGGTAATGGCTGGGGTGCTATGAGTTGTTCTAGATTCGGGTCTGCAGCTGTAGTTGCTAAGATATGAAAATTTGCTAGTCTCCTATTGATCATATCCTGTGTTTGAGCATTCATTTCTCTATTCGCGGCTGCTAAAGCTCGCTGCTGTTGGAGTTTTCTTATCCTTTTTCTATGCTCATGAGCTCCTCTGCTGAACCATCCTCTCTTCTTGGGAGGGAATGGCTATTCAGATTATGCTTTGAACATGAAAATCCCTTCTTCGGTGTCAGCCGAATACCCCGAGGGGGTAGGCTGTGAAGAGGTTCCTTCATCCCTA